>JXPQ01044914.1:329-12551 GCA_001014675.1 Ephydra gracilis
AGTTGTTAGTGAATCCTAAGCAACTCTTCAACATAGGCCTAGGAAAGTTCTAGAATTAAGCTTCCAGGAAATGTTTCCATGCAATTTATTTTATTGCGATGAAGGTGGCAAAGCGTTTTGATTAAATATATCTAAATTCCATTACCGTAATTTAAAAATGTAAAATGAAACGAGATAAATTTTTGATTGATGGACATTTTTGGAAAAGGTTTTTTTATTCATATTTGAGGGCCTATTTTCTATTCTTTCAGTACATCTTACATGGTATGCACACTTACTACTACTACTACTTACTTACAATAAAAAGCTTTGTCTTAGTCCAGGAAAATAACTGTTAAATGGTTTGAGAGCGATGCGGCAATCTAATCTTCTAAGTAAGGCAGAGCGGCTGTGGCTCTGATTTATAAAGTCAAATTGTCGCGGATGTTTATTGTAATGTATCACAATAGCCTTCTGGATTTGCTTTGTGCTAATAGCTAACATAGGTGAGCATTTTGCGAGATTTGTTTGTATGCAGTTCGTTGTCTTTTGTCAGCAGCTGTTTTCATTTGAATGGTAATAGTGATTTTGTATTGTTGGGGGATTTTATCTTCGAAAATACTTTAAAGTGGTTGAAGAAACCGGATATGCATGCAGTTCGATAGATTCTGGAACATTTGATATGATTTTCCGTCAACCCTAATCTACCATAAAGATGTTAAAATGTAGCAAAATAGCCAGAAATAGATGGTGAATATGGTGCGTTTCATGTTATGAGATAATGTTCTTTTAAGAAAAGAAAGAAAGTTTGTTATTTTTTTTAGCCATTTATATTCTATTGAATTATGATCATATAGAAAATTTATATGCTTACTAAAGGCAGTAGTAAACAAATTATAATTAAGTATATATTACAGTGCGCGTGGTTTGCGTATCTGTTGGCTATTTTGATTTTGTTCGTTAGTTTTTCCGTATACTAGAAGTAAAAGCGGAGTCGAATGCTGTTTACATAGTTGGTGGTGGTGTGGTGTGGCCCTACCATTGACAGAGCTTGAAATGAATGACAACTGTCATTCTTTCCAAAGTTGGTTGGGTTTAGTCATGGTTTCAAAATTTCCAATGTAACCGCCAGTGACTACCAAGGCCTCATTATTTAACATCTGATAGTTTGATCTTTGAGAGAAGTTATTACGTTTTGCTCGGCACTGTTTATGATTTTTTCTTTTACTTTATTCTCCCGTGAGAGTAGTTCAGGTGTGTTGAAACCAAATTAAATTCTGAAATTTGTCAATTAGTTTGCCATTGGGAAAGACCTGAACACTGCTTTTAGTATTACCTTCGATCATAAAGGCACCACTACGTAGTTCTCTGACTCCCGACTAATTTTTAGTGATGAATTTTAAAACTTTTTTGTTTTGGAATACATTAACACTTACGAGGTTTAAGGTGGTACTTTGGGTTGCAGGGCTTAAGATAGCGGAAAAGGCGGTCATATGAGGGCACAAAGGGCATTAGAAGTAGGAAATCCTCTGATCAAATTTTTTGTTTGTTTGTTTTTGAGTTTAATGAATAAAATAAACATGAAATTAAACAAAACGTGGTGGATGCCAAAAAATAAAAGCAAACTGTGCTGTAATTCTAGCATAATTTCGTACACTTAAAATACTAAAAAAAAATATAAGAGCAGAAAGTAAGGAAGGAGCACACAAGTGAATAAACGACTAAACTGAAAAAATCTCCTAAATGCGTAGAAGTCAAGAACGCGAATGCATTCAAATATATTGAGGGATATTCAGCCTAGGGAACAGTTTTTATTAATGGTTTAAAATATGAAATGCCTAGACAGTGCTTTTAGGATTGTTTGAATATAATAAGGATATTGCCTGCATATTCATTTGTCTTTAACATATCTTTTAGTATTGATTTTTTTCGTATCTGAACACTTTGGTGCTAATATTCAATAATCTCGAACGCTGTATTTAATATTATTATCAACCAATTATTCTTAACTAATTATTCCGGATGATTGTGGTCGTTAAAGAGATAGGGAAATTATATAAAGCTAGGAATTACGCTCTAATAGCAAAAAAGAAAGAGATTTTCACATTTAATAGTGACAGTCGATGAAAAGTGAGGTTATTACGATAATCAAAAACGTTAAATATATTACTAATTTTTCAAAATGAAGCTTCAGTTTCTGAAAAAATAAACCGCATGAACTTATTTATACTCTAAAGAAATACCCAGTTTTATGTTTTTTTTTTTTTTGTTTTTGTCTTTGGTAATATATTTTTTAGTTTAACGTCTGCTATTGTGATGGACAATGAATTACCCATCGGCATTCAAATAGTTTGAATATAAAATGTGAATTATATAATGATGAACTTCTAGGCAGAATTTAAGACTTTTTAAGCAATTTTGATTTCCGAATGTTTGTTTAGTTTTTGGATTTGTCCAAATTTTGCATAATTATTGTAATTGTATGTATAAGTATGTTAGATTTGTAAACAGTAAAATTACATCAAACTAAAATTAATGCTTTTTATTTTTTTTGGATCATACGCGCTTATCATTGTAGGATGAGGTGATTAACGATATTGTAGTACCGATACTATGAGATTTACCAGCTTAGAACAAAACAAAATTAGTAATAAAATTAAAGTATTATAAACTAAGTAAGTTTATGTGAATTGTAAGTGTAAGAGTACTATATAAAAAAATACTCTGCCTCCCACAGCTCTGAACCTTAAAATCTATCTATCTATCTATCTGACATAAATAAAATTTGGGTTGGAATACAGCTCTTATAACGTTCAGGCAATTTTTCGATACATCTATAGACCGATTTAAGGGAAGCCTCAACGTGGGACCCTGTTTCAGCGATTGCCTCTTCATTGTCGCCTATTTTCTCTTGAAGTCTGAGTTAAGAAAAATTCTCTCAGAACTATATCTAAGGAATGTCATGCAAGCGGATGAAATTTTAAGCCAAATTCATATAATTTTTACAATTGTTTTAATGGTTTGTGACTCGATACATTATACTGAGCGTCCGCAAACGAATTATGTAATAATTTCTTCGTTATTGATCTTTCCCTTTTCGAGATAATCGTTGAATATAACACGATGAATACTCGAAAATACTGAAACCATAAACTTACCAGCTGACTTGCATCTTTACATGCTTTGGAGTTGGTTCACCATGTGCAGTCCACTAAGATGAAGATTGTTTTGATTCTAGTGTGAAATGATGGATTCATGTGACCTCCATCGTCACTAATTGACGCTTAAATTTGGATTTGCTTTGCTTGAACAAAGGCGCACACTACAATGATTAATTTATTGTTATTATCGGTCGACTATGAGCACAACGGCATCTACTTTGAACAGAGCCTTCGCGCACCCAAATACTCATACGTCAAACACGTTTCTTTCATATCTTAACAACAGGTTTTTCGAATATTGGTGAATTCTTTTAATGTGTTCATCGGTAACATCTACTTGAGACTTCCAATTCGTTCGTCGTCTTTGGTGCCTTTTTTAAACAAAACAAGATTCTTTACAATCATTGATTTCCATGGTGCAAACTCCGAATAATTTTTATCAAGCCATCAGTCGCAGTGTACATGATTGTTTGAAGGTAAAGGTTAACAAAAAATTGTTTTGGCTTAATATAAGTACCGACATCTGATGATCTCGTAAACGTTCTAACGGTATTTTAAATCATTCGACTATTTCAATTTCTCACTAAATTTGATACAACTTGTGATTCCATAAATTGCACCATTCCCATTTGCGCAGAAACTTTTATAAGCAACATGTATGAGAACGGAAATCAACGGGCCCAAGTGCGCCATATTGTTCTCACACCCTGCTTGAAAATTTTTTTCAGAAATTGTAATCGCAATCACATCGGGTATGGAAGAAAGTTGACTAATGTGTTCATTAAAGCGGTGTGAAAATACCTGGGCCTACTTTTTCCATGCAAATTCTGGATGCAAATACTTTTGGTAGTAAGTTTCGTACCACTTTGATCAAACAACGCCAAATCCTTAGCTTGGTAGTAGCACGTAAGTTGTCGGCCGCGATGTTGGCACCTCTTAAGGAACGAACGTACAAAGTGTTTGATCCATGTAGGTAAACAATCACAAACTTTTAAATTGAATATCGTATTTGTTGATCTTGATTTTTATACACGAATATGCTGGCCATGATCTGCGATGGGTTAGAGTATTTTACTTTAGAGCGTTGTTGCTTATCGTTTCACGAAGACAAAACTGGCATTTCATAGAAATAAACTCTAAGGTCTGCCATTCAAGTCATATATACTAACGTAGTCTTCATCATCTTTATTACGAGGGCTAAAATTAACCTTATATTGAAAAATGTCGTAGGATTTCATATAACACCAGGTGATTTACAGTTGTTTTCAAAAGAGTCATGTAACTTCGAGAGAAGAGAGAGAGATTATTTTTCTCATGCCTGTTGGAAAATCTGGCATTCCAGTTTGTTACATTCAATTCGTAGTCCTTAGAATGGGAAGGCCAATGAATTAGCTTGTGTAGCTGTTTTTAAAGAAGCGGATCCCAAAAATCTACTAAATTAAAACAGTGTTCACAATAGGATTTCTACTCATACCATCAATAACTAAATAATAATAATAATAAATTAACTAAAAATAAGTATAGTTTTCATCGGAGATATCGCAGGTAACCATCTGTTGTCCAAGTTGAGGATTACAACCACGTAGCCAATAAAATTGGCAAATGTACCGCAGAAATTGATTCAGCCATGTATGTCTATTAGTCCGTCTATTAGTCCGTCTGTCTCCTTACCGTCCGTACGCCAAAACCAGGAATAAGGACTTGTGGTAGATTCCGGAAATTATGAGCACAATTTTGCCAAAATTCCAGTAGGTGTGTGATTTTCTAAAGATCGGTCCAATATTTTTGGCATCTCTTTACTCAAAATTACGATCTTTAGTCTACTGTAGCCGGAAGCATTGATATTTTTCATTAAAATTTGTTATGAAAATATACATAATTGCAAAAAAATCATAAAAACGCTTATTATATTCTTATGGTCCCAAAACAGAGTTTAATGAGTATCAGCAGCTCCAATCAAGTTTTAGGATTTTCAGTATTGTCCAAACATTAATAAAATCAATGCTTTGAGTTTGATTTGATGAAAATCAGAGGTATCTCCACTACTCCCACATATTTTTAATGTGGCTTTAATGCTGAATCACGCATAGTTATCATTTAAATTCTACGAAATTTCTATATTGTGTGAACACAAGTATAATCATTAAGAAACACACGGATGGCCAGTCAAACCCTATTCCCTTATCATAATACGTCACAGTCTGCTGACAACACTAAGCATCTTCTCTCTAACTAAGACCAAATGTGGGATACCATGCGGATTCCCAAGTATGTCACTTCTGTAACATATTTGAGAGAAACACTGATCACTTTAACAACGGGAGATCGATTCCGTGACAATGACCCTAAAAGGGGCATGATCACGGTCTTGTCCTATGCCACAGCTACGCCTACACGATGGCGCCAATTCCTCACCATCCGCATAAGGTCCCCGGCTTTCCTTTCTAGTACAGCCCACGATTTGCCCTCAACTAACAACATAAGGTCGTCTGTGTAACCACAGTAGTTAGTGTAGTAAGCTAACTGTGCCAGGAAAGCATCCATCCACAAGTTCCATATAAATGGACCGCAAATGGAAGCTTGTGGTTTATGGATAATTGATCTGCAGCTAAGGTTGTCGAATGCTCCCTTAAAATCAATGAAAACACCTAGGAGGTACTCAAAAAACACGCATCTTCCACAGTTCGTCCCGGTTTAAACCCGGTATGCCTAATTGGAGACAACGTCACCACCTCGTTTATAATAAACTTCTTGTATTCGTGCTCGTATCATCTCATCTGATGGACTTTCACCTTCATTGATGGCGCAACGTGTTTAGTTACTTTCTCAATCACCTCTTTTCTGGAGGCTTTACCATCTTAGCTTCAAACGACGATCAACCAGGCCTTTACGGGCTTTCGGGGTGCAGGTATGGGCATCACTGGTTGCACTGCTTTTACTCTTTCCATAGGCACGGGTAATGTGGTACATTGATGGCTTTCCAGCTTCCCCTTTAATCTTCCTATTTCCTTCACAAACTTGTAAATTATTGTTTCCATTTCACTAAACCCTTCAATGACGTGCACTTCTTTTTCCACGAACAATTGGAGACATCTGTGCAACTGTGGATCAACTGTCGGAAATCTCCACAGGCATAAGCGTTTCAATTTCAGAACTCGATGACTCCTTGCTGCAGCTGGTCACCGGGTGCTTTTTGCAAACTAATTTATACAGAAAAAACCTAAGAGTATGCACAATTTCATTTAATGGCTACAAAATTACTCTCTGGTTGGCACCGGTAAGAATGTAATGTATTTTTTTATTTAAATTTATATTCAATGCAAACGTAAAAATTGTCTTAACTTCAAATTAGGAAGTCATACGCCAACACTGTACTACTGTATACGAGAACCAAACACTGTACTGCTGTGTACAAGAACCAAATTTTCCTAGTTTAGTTTGTTAACAATTTTTTCAGTCAATTCTTTGCTACTTGCAAAAGTTTGTAGCTTTATAACTCAAATGTAGTTGGCACAGATGTTTTTTCTTTTGAACAAACAGAAATTATTAATTTTATTGTTTGTAGTCCTTTAATATAATAACGATCACGCAGTGCATATAGAAAATAACACCGTAATACATTAAATACAGTCACTTTTTATAGTTTTTTTTTTTAAATATTCGCAATTATTTTCAACAAATATTAAATTATTTCACTTCCGAAAGTTAATATATACAAACACGTCTGTTCAGTTCAGGATGTTGCAGGCAACAGATGTATCTCCACTATTCCTACATAATTTTAATATAGACTTCAATGCTGAATCACGCATAGTTATCATTGAAATTCTACGAAATTTTTATAATGAGTGAACACAAGTATAATCAATGTGTGTACCGAAGATGAACATGAATTGTTGACATTCAGTTAAATTTTGTATTTTCTATTAATAAACATTAATTTGGTATCGATGACTGACAGATACCTATTACTTAGTCAATTATAACCAACTACCACAAAAACTAGATTTTTAGTTGAGTTTCAAACAACTAAAACCTTAGGTATTTTCTACAAGTGTTACTTCTGTGTCTGACAGGTTTGTGACCATGTACAGGGTCTGTCCCACATTACCCTTATCTCTCGTTATTGTAGCATTCATACTTTTGAAAAAAGAACAGATTCTTTTGTGTAAAGTATTTTTATTCAATTAAGTCATTTTCGATTTTGTTTATTACAGTTTATTGAAACTACATATTTTAATATGCAGTGTCACATTGCACTCGGTCTGGCATAACGAATTAAAAGCCATATGCATCTATTTCCATGGATTGTAACATCGTTATCATGACAATGGCATGAACAGTACGTTTTTCGTTATGCAATGGAGTCCGATATTTGTCCTGCAGTTTTTACGCTATGCAACGCAGATATTTAATAATTAATAATTTAATATGCCCCAAGATACTGTGTTTAGTATCAAAGATCCTGGCGACTTAAAACAATTTTAATCCGTACATTGCCATAGTTTGGACGTTAAAGATACCGATCAATCTCTTATTAATTTATGCTCAGTAAAATTTGACACCAAATGAATAAAATAGGGTTGCGAGATTGGTAACTGTTGGCCAAAACGAAACGCCTTGTGTCGATGTGCAGCGATTCATGGATAAAATTATACTGTAGTGCGGTATCAGACTCATAAAGAGTTTTCCATTGGTAAATATCACAGTTACCAAATTTTACATACCAACATAACAAATGGCGCACCTTTTAGAAGGGCGAAACTAATTTGGAATACAAAGAATAAGTGTGAAGTATGCAATATTATTATATTACATACATATATTATTATATATTATTTTGCCACAGTCGACTAGTAGCAACATAAATTAAAAATATTATATGAGCAAAAATTAATTTATTCCCAAAACCAGCTGTTTTATTTTGTCAAATTAAGGAGATTAATGATATACACCCATCCCTCGATTTACACGGTACTTGATTTACACGGTTTCGCTTTAACACGGTTTTCAAATCGCATCAAATAAATTTTTTATTTGCTTATACTGCAAACTCTTACGTTCCTGAGCAAGTATTTAATGCCGATGAGACCGGTTTATTAAGGAAAAAAATGCCCAGAAGAACTTATATATCGAAATCTGTGAAATCCGTTGGAGGATTTAAAGCAGCTAAGGATTGGTTCCATAATTGTTTCGTACCAAAAGTGGAAAATTATTTACAAAAAAAAACTTAGAGTTCAAACTTTAATTGCTCCTCGACAATTCGCCAAGTCGTTCAATAAACTTCCAACATGCAAATGTACAAATTGAGGTCTTAGCTTCCAAAACAACTTCACTAAATCACTCTCAAAATCAAGGGATAATTTCTACGTTTAAGCCTTATTATATTAGAAGAAGCTTCACAGATGTTTCGCAAAAATTGGATGAAAACCCTTCATTTTTTCTGCCTGAAATGTGTTAAAATGTTACTATTTTCAATTGTGTGACAAATATTGATTCAGCTGTCATCGAAAGAAAAAAGTCCACATTGAATTCTTACTGGAAAATCGTTTGGCTTGAAGTAGTAGTCAAGTGCAACGTGATTATAGCTGAAAATGTTTATGTTAATATCATAGACTTAAGTCATGCTATTGGATACGCAGGATTAAGTATCTGGCTATTTCAGGTATTGATGAGTTTATTCGAGGATGAGGAAATTTCAGATACGAATTTCGTAGAATTAAAATTACAAAAGACTACAGAAGATAATGTAAATAGCAGTTCTGATGATGACAATAATCAAACTGAAAAATTTATTGCAAAAGTAATTGCTGAAAGGCTACGACAAGGTAGAGAACTTTTTTTTGAACAGAGATCCTGATACTGAGAGAGCATTGAAATTTCAAAGAACAATATGAAATGCGCTCAGTCAATGTGAAGAAATTTATAAGAATACCCGCCAAAGAAAGCTAATGCTAATCACTCATTTCTTGCCATCCAAAACTTTTAGAAGTCAATTGCAAACGCTTGGGAATTTTCTATTAGTAACTCGGATTGTGATGTTACATCAGCACTACCAAAAAAAGAAAAATTCTAGCTGTACAAAATTCAGAAGATGTATAAAGGCTGATTTTATTTCTGCTTTTTTAATCCTAAGTTTTTGTAAAGTTTTTTATGAATGAATTCTTTTATTGTTCTGTATAGAATATTTTTAATTTTTTTGTAATTCAAAGGAAAATTATTAATTTACGGTTTTAACTCACAAAAATAAATAAATTGAATGCAAAAATCTCTCTTTATTTTTTCAATCCTCAATGATTATAATAAACATATCTTCAACTTTTCTTTGTCTTCTTTAGATCGATTTACACGGTTTTCAGGTAAATTTAACATATCCGTTTACTTTGTATGAACTCTGTGTCTCGTTTTACATGGTTTTGTTTTGCACGAACTTTCCAAGAACCAATCTACCAGTTAAATCGAGGGATAGGTGTGTGAATTAAGAATTATCAGGTTATAAGATGAATTAATAATTAATAAAAATCATAACAACCCATTGCATCCTTCTTACGTCACAAATTCAGTTAAAGTGAAAAAATTTAAAACGACAAATTCATAAAATACATTAAATGTTTTTTACGAGTTTCTGCCTGTCATCCGAAAAACTCAAGTAGTTTTAAACTATATTCATAAAATATGAACTTTCTTATACGATAGAATTCAATATTTCTAGGAACCCTCTCAAAATGTTTCTATTTAATTAAATTCATCGAATTAACAAAATCGCCATTACTGTATCTTCGTTGTAGGACTTTGATAAAAAAACCGAAAGTACAGTCTCTCGAGACACAAATTACGGAAATTTCATAATTTCATACAACATTTACGTTCGTAAAAGGTGTTGCTTCAAATTAAATTGAACCCGTCAAAGTCGAGGAGTGTAGACTTATTTACCAACCAGCCATAGTAATTTGCAAAATGAAATAAATATAACACAAAACATTATAAAGTATTGTAACGCAATTTAATGAGTAATTATTACTTATTATTCAATTATTTATTCATTAAGTTATTACTTCTTCTGAACAAACGCTTAATTTCAGGATAAAAGTTTACCTGTAGAACTTACTAAGAGCGCATATTAAAGGTTGCTTTTAATTTATTACAAATTCACCATGCTATTTCATCAGAAATGTCACATAAATGAGAAAATTAACAAAATTGCATGAATTGAGCTTCGAGTTTCCTTCACATCCATCATTCATTCTGATCTTGCCTCAGCGAATTATTCTTTTTTCAGACTTCAAGAAATTTAGGACCGATGAAAACGCAATCACAAAAACTATTCGGAGGGCAAACATAAATTTAAGAAATGGTATCGAAAAATTCCCTGATAACTGTAATCGTTGTATCACCCTGAGCTCAAGTTTTTTCCTAAGTTAGCCTATGAACTTTTCGGGGAATCCCTTTGTGAACTGATTAATGGCATTTTATGGAACCATGCCAGAGTTCTTACGTAAGGCTATTAAAGATATGTTGCATTTATGGTTGCATAGATATTACCAATTAGTGCAATAATAATTGGCAGGAATCTACATATATTTCGTCAAAAGAAAGAGATTAATGCAAATGAACCCAAATTATCAACAATTGGGGTGATGTTGGAAAATAAGAGGAGCATTTAAGATAAATATTTATGTCAAGTTTAATATTATTAATAAAATTAGCTTAGACTCAAGTAATAAAATTCAGTCTAATAGTTCCAAAAATATTTCAATAAGTCATAAGACATTTTCCAGTACATTTTTTAAAAAATGTTTGACCCCTTTTACATAAATCTTCAAAAATTAAACCCAATCTGAACAATTTATCGTGTATCAAAAGAATTTCTTTATATTAATTAAACTGCAAAATGCAAACTTTGAAATAGATAATTAAGAATGATAATGATGGTCATTATGTAATCGTCGGTAACCGACGTTTACGTTGTAATTTTGTGTGGACGTTGAATGCTATGTACCGATACAAATTATTCACCCTTTTTGGGTCCGCATCATATGCAAGCAAAAGCTTTATTACGTCCGTGGTGCAATACGTTCGTGTTAAAAGCGTGAAAGTATATCGCAGTACGTGTTGACTTTCTCCATTACCTCCTCAAAAAAAAATAAAAAAATAAATTTCTCATAGCAAAGAACATTAAAATGTTACATTTAAATGGCTTCTACTTCATACCGCACACCTATTTTCTCCACACTCCTGGAAAGAACATCATTAGAAAGAGAGTTTCAATCAAAGTCTGTGGGATATAATAGGAAAATTTTTATTCAGGTGTAAAATATTGTTGTCATTTGTAAGTTTATAATAAAAATAATACTTCACAAAACATTATTATTTTTTATTTGAAATTTACAAATATTTAAATTCATTATTCTGCTTTAAAATATCACTTTTCAAAAATTTTGGAATAATTTTCAACGATTTTTCTTCCGTTTTTGTCATAATTGAAACTTCTTGTGATTAATTCATAGTGCACGAATGCCGCTTCATCGATGTAACCGTATGATGGACTGGGCTATGGTGATTGCGATAGTTTTTATTGAAATTATTTATGTGGTTCAATTGCGGTTTTTGAAAAGATTTAAACGCGATTGGCAAAGATTGACGTCTCCGTCGTACTGCTGGGCTTAAATTGTAGTGTATTTTGGATTGCTTGAGAACCTCCTTGAATACTTCCACGATGCCTGTGTTTTTTTTAGCAGAACATTCAACATAACCGCAATTCCATTCTTCTAACGCAATCATTTCAAATACTTCATGCTGTACTCTCCGTTCAGTTTCCGGTAAATCCATTTTGTTTCCAACAATTACAATTGGTGCCCAATTGCTGCGCATTGCAATAATCTGTAATTTTTTTAAACATTTTAATTGAATATTTTATATTATTATTTAAAAAAAAGAGTAACTTAAATAAATTAAAATCATATTTACAACCAAAAGTGTAATATTGAAATTTAATTGAATTGAAGCGACTATGTCCTGCCTTTCGGTTTAGTGAAGCCGGTGCATTAGGTTTCTATACTACTCATATGAAATACTAAAACTT
>JXPQ01044946.1:10806-21382 GCA_001014675.1 Ephydra gracilis
GATTTCCTAGTTCCCAGAATCTATGACTACGTAAATAATTCAATTAATTGTATACTTGAAAGATTTCTCATTTTCATCACAACGAATCCATTTTGGTTAGTGGCATTCAAGTCATTTTAGTTATGGATTTATATGGATAGTATTTCCATAATATAAGTCGTTCACTGAAGCATTTACGCTTGTTTTTCTCCCATATGCTCCAAATTTATTTTATTAATTAATTGTGGCAATTGTGACTAAAATCTTTAATTTATATCATATTGATCTCTCTACTTTTTAAAGATTAAGTGGATATAGATTTATTGATTATTGTAATTTCATTGAACTCCCCTTGAAAATTGAGTGTTAGGAATAAAACCCTAAATTTCTAACTAATAGTTATTAATATTGTATTCGAATTTTCGAACTCATAAAATCCGTCATATTAAATTCCATAGAATTAGATTATTACTGACATGTAATGGAGAAATCTCGGAGCAAATCGAAATATTTGCTGGATCTGTATATCATTAGATATGTTGTTATAGGTTAGGCCAACACCATGCGTCTTCAGAAATGAATATTTTATCAGAAAGAAATATTTATAAAAGAATTCAAGGAATTCATTGGGTTTGAATGTGTTGATTTCGAAAACAATTTGTATGACCAGTGCTAATTTTCATCCTACCACAGTAATTTTTCAAAAATATATGAGTACTGCTTAGGACTGAATATGCGTACTTTTACCGGTTACCTCCGGTTAATAACTACATTTACAAACTATCTAACATTGCGAAAAGACATGAAATATTTCCAGAAGATGGGTGAAGGCAGCAGGTATCTCTTGAAAATTGAGAACATCCGCTCTGCTTCTGCCCTGCAATGGTGAAAAGCAACCTTTAATAGCTGGAAACGACGTTTTATCTATATCTATATCTTAAATTTTCGGTTGCCTCTTCAAGTATATATTCATTTGTTTTTTTTTTAAGTTATTGCTCCAATAATACTACAATTAATTTTTTGTTTGCACGCCTAAATAATATTATTTTAATTAAAAATAGGTAGATTAACTATACTTCAAAGGCTATTATGAAAACAAAAAATAGGTTGATTCCAAAATACTCTCGAACGGACAAATCTCTCGAACTTTAGTTTTCAATTTGAGGCACATGAATTAAAATTTCTTGAAAAAATATTAGCACACATTCCCGCACATACATTGAATAGCAATATTTCCATATCGCCAAGCACCACTCCAGTGAGAAGCCGCTGTTAGACGCAATGAGTATATTTTGCGTTAGACTTGCATTTTAATAATACAATCTTGGATTAAGATTTTAAAGGATTATATCGCTTGTTCTTTGAGGGTTATAAGTGCGTGGGGACACACAATTGGACATTCTATTTGAATGTTGCAAAATTAAAACAATTGTCGTTAATTGAGATATCTAAAAATGGTATCAAACAAATAATCAATTTTTAATGCATACCAACTGAAAGTAAACTGAAATTCATACAACAACAACAACTACTACTACTACGCATATGATGTGTGTATGCGTTCTTTTATATAAAGCTAGAGCTTTATGCCAAACCTGCGCCTCGTTTTGTTTATCAAGTGATGTATCCGAATGCATTGTCTCGTTGATGATCTGCAAGGCATGCACATTCTGTGGACTCTTCACGTACATAGCATTGTATTCTGCTGGTGCTGTTTGCAGAGCGTAACCTGGAGCATTGCTCGATACATTCGCATTAATAAGAAATGGTTGCATATGAGTCATTGCAAATGCACCATGCATTTTTGAATACATTACATTGCTTGCTTGCGGCGACATTGTTTGGAGATAAGCATTTGGCACAAACTGCAAATGTGCACTTTGTGCATATTGTTGTGGATAGTATTTAGCTGCTGGAGTAGATGTGGGTGGATGTGCTATGTTGGTTCCTACATTAGCAGCGCTAGTTACACCACTCCCTGGCAAGCACTCACTACTGCTGTTCTTTCGTGCGATTTCAATGCCCGCACATGTCTTCAGATTTGCACCACCAAAGTCATAAATTTCCTCCTGAAAAGGTTCGCTTTGTTCCAGCTGAGTTTTCATTTGCTGACGATATGGCAAATATGCATTGCGTTCGACGCTGTTTGAGCGATTTTGCGCGGTTCCTGGGGGGTAACGCTGATAACTAGTACACGAGCGTTCTAAACTACTGCTGCGTTGAACGCGTGAACGCATAAATACATTATTAGCTGCACCAGTCATTGTTTGGTTGCGTTCCAAGCTACCACCCTTCGCCGCCATTAGACGGGCGGCGTTTATGTCTGGCAGCGCTACCCTGTTACGCTCTAAGCTGCCATATGTAGTGCCCGCTTGGGAGTCGTTGGGGCCAAGAGTTGTCTGCTGTATGTAGGTTAAGTAGGTTTTGTTGTTGCCGGGTGCTGCTATATTGCGTGTCAGTGAATTACAATGAGCGATATGCTCTTGTGTCATTGCAGCTTTCGCATCAACTGCTCCAGATGGATACATGAAAAAATTGTTGCTTTGGACATGCTGCTGTTGTGTGTGTAAGAAACCTTGTTGCTGACGCATGCCTAAATTCGTTGTGCTTTGATTTTCGCGACAGGTTGCCAAGTTTGTAGTCGCCATTCCAGCAGATGCGGTCACGTGTAATGAGCTCAAGAAAGCTGTTTTATTTGGCGTTTCATATTTATCAAATGTATTCGATTTAAAAGTGCTTTTTGCCATCAATTGCTGTCCAGCGATCTGCTGTGGTTGTATGTGTTGTTGTTGAGAATTTTGATTTGATACATTTGTCGGCGATGAATTTACTGTTTCTGATGTTGTTGCATTGACTGCAGATGTTGATGTTGGTTTCTTTGTCTCTAGCGTATCTATGACCTGCTTATTACTACTTTCTCTAACAATTGGATCTAACTTCATCAGCTCTGCAGCTGGTAATTTCTTAGTTTTTAATGTTAAATCTTTCGGGTCGTTTATATTCTTATCAATAACTTTACTCTCATCTATATCTACAGCTATTGTATTAAATACCGAGGCTGGTGTTGTATATGCCGCCGGATTAATGCCACGATTTTCATTTTCCATCATTAGACGCGCCAGCACTGCCGGATTTTGTGCAATTATGTATGTCTGCGGGCTCATTAAATCACCACCATTCGAACCATCGCCAGTACCAGTACGAAATATGGGCAAAGTTGGATCTATTTCGAAATCCAGAGTAATATGAAAAATTTATTTAGGATTGTAAGAAGTAATTTGCTTACCTTCTAATTGCGGTATACGTGATGGTTTCGTTGGCGGTATTTCAAAATCACTTCCGCACCATGACATTGCGGCTATGCGGCGATTTTCACGTCTCATCGTTTCTGTATCGCTTACTTTCTCTTCCACAAGTATTTCGCTTTAAAGAAAATTAAGAAAACGGGATAAAATTGCGTTGAAATTGAATTGAAAATATTAGTACTCTGGCTCAGAAATTATATAAGCTACTAATATGAGGAACATGACAAGTTCAGAGATGGCAAATCTAGACAACAGATATAAGTCCAGAATTGTAGTATAAAAACTTTAGAAATCATGATAATAATGAGAAAAATATTTACTATCGATCGAAAAATAAATAAAAAAACGAACATAATATTGTGTCCTCATTCCAATCAAAATATAAAACACATGATATAGCAAATAAGTATACATAAAATTTTAATGAAAATGTTTCTTAAATATTACATTTTTGTAAAATTACACCATCGGATATTGAACTGTCATCAATACCAGATTCTAACATTCACACAAAAGATCTAACGGCAAAGCGTGAGCGCTCATTTTGATGATCCAAAGCCTTAGAGATTGCCCTATCCCTTATGTTCATAAGACAGGAATTGCTAAATTGTTTTTGGGATATGGACCCAAATATGATGTGAGCAAATACAAAATATGCACGACAAATATGCACTTCGCCTATCATTAAAAAAATTATTAAAGAAATAGTGCGTAGGAGGCTAATGGCATTTTTCTGTGAACATAACATCATTGACAAAAATAATGACGACCTTCAAAATACACTAATAAACTATTATCTAACATCATAAATAATATCCTGGACAAAGGAATCTATATCATTTTAAAGATTTAAGTAAGGCTTTTGATACTCTATCCTACTCTAGACTATTGCATATCTAAAAAAAATGTGCCTCTAATAATTTCTTTAAAAATCACTTATATAATCGCTTTTTATTACGTTGACATACAAGAAAGCTACAGTACGAAGACTTAACTAATTTTGTATATAATGTTCATAAGTAACTGGATAAAATTATTAAAAAAAAAGAAAAATAAAGCTTTCGCATCCGTTGTTTTAGCAATTATTTTGTCGCATAAAAACCTAAATNGTTGTTTTAGCAATTATTTTGTCGCATAAAAACCTAAATTCGGTCGTAACATGCAAAAAAGTATCAGTATCAAAATTACCATCTATTATGGTAAAAATCTATTTATTTTTATAAAATATATTTTGAAAAAGTAGATTCTGTAACATATTGCAAAATCTCTCTCAACAAATGTCTATGGCACGATCATACAAAATATTTACAGTCAAAGTCTATTTTGTTGGCCAGCTTATCTGCTGTGTATGTAGAAATTCTCCTAAAGATGGTGTATTTTATTTTTCTTTTGCCGAAAACTATGTGTGCTATAGATATACTGCCTGGGATCAGAGCTAGGAAGAAAACAGTTAACCACATAAATGGAAATATCCATAAATTTCTCAGTTTTAGCAACTTGTATAAGCTGCCAATGTGCCATAATATAAGTAGAACGCTTTAAAATAGCGAACACGTAATGTAAACTCTCTTTACTGCTCTGGATACCAAGATTATTTAATGCGCTGCCCTTTTATCTTAGTGTTATAGTCTTAAAACGGAAATACCAGCTCTTTTTCTGATATATATATATATATAAATTTTAAACTCTTAATCACAAAAACGCTTATTTCATTTCCAGAAAAATCTTCTTGTAACGTTCTAACCAACACTGTACATTTCGTTTTTAACTAATATTCTAATCTATAAACTATCTCATAAACTAACATTTTCCTCTCTCTAATTTTCGTAGAATATCAGCCATCAATTAATTATTCGGAAATGACTTATTTTCCTTTGTCTTTTCTTGCAGTAAAGCTTTACGCTATTTTCCGATATAAAAGAGCTTGTACCTATATAAATCAGTGGCCACACAGAGAAATATTTTCAATAGCAGTCAGCGGTTTGGGTTTCTTTATCAATTCAAAAATAAGTTTGGTGGTTTTATTTAATTGACGTAATTTAAAAAATATATAAGATATATTCTGCCAATACATGTTTCGTTCTTCATGAATTGGTGTTTTAATAGCCAACGTTTTGGACACATGATTTTTAAATATTTCGCTCTATTTAGCAACTCCCAATACTATTATCGAAAAATTATGAAAAAACCTCCATTCTTTTAATTAAATAATTGTTTTAAATACGCGTAATATTTAGGTTCAATGTATGGAAGAGTTAACAATCTTTAATGGAAAACATTAGTGTGCTGGGAAGTTAAATGCCTTATATTGGCGCATGACTACCATCATTACGCATTCTTTTGTCCTTCCGCAGCTTTTCCAATATCGTTTCTATTAGCAAACTGAAACAAACTATTAAAGTAATTACGGTTCTTCATGATTAAGATTAAGAAAATATTAAAAACTTTTGTTTTAATCATTTCCATCATGTTTACAACAAATAAGACTGAAGAAACATTTATATGGCATCTGTAATTTAGAACCCGGTTAACGGATGGTGTGTATTTGTTAATTCTTTCAATTAAGTGTACGGTAGAAGTTCCATATCCACATAAAAAAAATGAGCACCCTGTATTAGCCCTGATTTTTTTCCGAATTTATTACACCACTATTATCACAATTAAGAAAATTTTATTCTATTGATTTTTGCGGATTATTCGCTGTATAGTCCTCTTTTCGATTACATTCATATTTATCACTCGATATGGTAAAATCAATTGCATATTTTACAAATTCCATTTGGTTTTAATTGATTATTGAGATTAATTCGACAAGGAACTCTGACTTGAATTTTAAATGAGAACAACAATTCTATGTAAATACTGCTTTCCATTGACCTATGAGATTTATAGACAAATTCGGATTACATGGATTTTGTGGTCGTACCGCTGAAATGTAACCACTGCTTCCAATTTTTATATCTCGCATAGGTTATATCAGTGCCATCATGAATAATTGATTTTTGATGATTTGTGAGTTTGTCGAGATAAAATCCTCTTATTGAATACAAAGGCCTACAAGTACATAACTGAAATTTATCCTATAAGACCCTTTATCATATTACCTAACATTCATTACTTTGTGGAGATATTTTTGGATAAAGTGATATAAAACCTTTAATTAAAACCACGTACGTGTATTCCAGGTATCGCAAATATTGATTATATCAAACCCAAATCCATATTTCGTCCAGCTTATTTAATACAATCACTTTCTGTGCTAATTGTGATCATAATCATTTTTCGTAGCCCAAGGTTTTATATACACATGACCAAAAACATTATAAATTTAACCATTAATTAACGACGAGTATTACAATACATAAACGCAACGTTACGTTTCAAAAACAGTATAAACGCTATGGACAAGGAAAAACCATTAAAAACTGGTTTGCAAAATTTAAGAGAAGAGAAATTAGCATCGAATATTTGGAAAATAGTTTGCTTTATTATCATTTTCTTCAAGATTGCTACCGAATTCTGGTGAATGCCTGAAATGGCTTTCCCTTTACTATTCCGGCTCTATCTACAATTCAGCACATATTTACTTACTACAGTGTCTCCTTGATGCGTTGAAAGTTGGGACGCTTCAATGGCTCATAGGCCCAGCATTGCGACATCAGTGAATACAAGCGTGGTGGACAATTATTCGGTAGCGGCAAACGTTCACCATTTTCCAATTTAGTAATAACTTCACTATTTTTAATACCCTGAAACGGCTTTACGCCCAGCATAAGTATTTCCCATGCGCAAACACCTGCGAATATGAAAGACAATTACAATCATATAATACAGACACAAATGACAAACGACAAAGTACTTACCAAACATCCAAACATCGCTAGCAGTAGTAAAACGACGGAAATTAATAGATTCTGGCGCCATCCATTTAATCGGTAGCATACCCATGCTAGAATGATAGTACGATTGATCGGACACCCAGCGTGACAAACCAAAATCAGCAAGCTATGGAAAATTTCAAATTTATTTTCAATAAAATTTTAAAAGATTTTAATGTAACATTGCATCGGCAAGTATCATTTCTTCTTTTTTTTTTTTCTTTTGCTTTCGTTCTTCATAACTTTCTATCAAAATTTTTTGTTTCGGTTACATTTTAAATTAAATTTTTGTAATTTTGCGGACATACCTTAATACAGGTGGGTGAACTAACAAGCACATTTCGTGCGGCTATGTCACGATGTACGAATTTCTTTGATTCTAAATAGCTTAATGCAGTAGATAGCTGATAGCAATAGTGCAATAGAGTTCCACGTTGTATCCTGTGAAAAGTAATACGAGTAAAAAGAAAACATTACAAAGCTTGATGTTTGAGCAAACGTTGTGATATTATTTGAAGTCAAACGTATGAAGGTGTTGTAACAAATATGCGATACTATCCAGATGGGGATCCCGATTTTTATGTTGAATATGCAAACTGTTGGCACTATTGTCGCAATCGTAGGCGTAAGTGGCCACAGAACAATTTCCCTCCTAGTACAACGATACCATACTACAAAGACTTTGAGGGTGCTAAACTAAATAAAATTACTGAAACGGAATTAATATTTAAGAATTGGTTAGCAACAAATCGGCGAGAAGACGCCATACTGCCATGCAATTATCGTGGTACACGTTTTATACGCTTAACCCAAGATGATCCATATGGCTTTGGTTTTTCACCACTGCCGATGAATCTTGCACAAATACTAGAAAGTGAGACGTTTTCTTGCTTTTTAATTATAGTTTCAAATAACATGTTCTACATTTTCAGTGCAAAGGATTGCAAGGGAGAAAGCGATTGCCGAAGCAAAATTAGCAGCTAAATTGGCAAAATTAGAAAAAGAAAGACTTAAAGCAGAAAAGAAAGCTGGAAAGAAAAGAAAATAATTCACACGTGCGCTATATCAATAAACATAATGTACGACAATGAACTTTATGGTCTAATAAAATTTATACCAAGTCGTTTATGTTCACTGATATAAGCACCTTGTAGCAAATGACATATACATAAAATACGATGGTGAAATGTCATAAATGTTTCTGACAATTATGGCCGTCCAGGCAGTAGAACATCCAAGAACACTAACACTACGCACGTGTGTGGTAGCACTGTGCACGATGCACAATATGTTGAAATTTATTCAAAATTCTGGTATGGTCATATATGTTGTGGCACGCTGCATGTGCTTTGATGCTTCAGAAATTTGGTCATGACCGTCTTTCTGTATATTTATTTACTAATATGTAAACTACTCGCTTATAGTTTTGAAGATTCGTCATGAAACTTTTATTAATTTTATCTTATATATCTAGACTGAATACGTGTGAAAACGAATACTCCTACATAATATGTTAAAAACACAATTATGTTGAAATATGGTCAAAAATGATTGGGTTTGACATATAGCCTTACAAACTAGTCAGTTAGGATGATGAACTTGCATGGAAAACGTTTTCATCTTGCAAGATATTTGATAGATTAGTTGGATAAGCAGCATTTAATTAAGTCAACCAGATTATTTTGGTTTGGGCTAAAACTGCCATACGAATCTAGTTCATCAAGATGGTGCTCACATTTGGCCAACTCGATTCAATTGTACGACTATATTGCGGTAAAGTTTATTTGTTATTCAGCAGTGACAAAGGAGATTAATTAACATTAAAAATTAAGTCAAAATTTTAATTCATCAATGCTGCGCAAACTTTAGAAATTTCTTTAAGCTTTAGGTATGTTTAGTTTATGTGGTCAAAATATCCGAGAGTTCTAATTTCTGGAATATACTAAGGCCGTTAAAAATTTTTGGAAAATGGGCGTTATAAGTTTTATCGTATTTTACACGGTCCAACCGACATATAAATATGAGCAAATTCCGTAAAATTATACTCATAAGAATGCTGTCTTCATACAAAATGATTACCAATTCTAGCCTAAAAGCATTATGCAATGCACATATTTTTCCAAACGTTCATCACTTTAAATAATCGAACAGATGGACAGGAAAAGCTCCGATTTGTGCCCAATTGTGTATACTTTGCTTGCAGATCTGCTTATAAGCAGCAAATTGCTTTCATGTTGACATAGCATTAAATAAAATATATAATTATATAAGTCGTGAAAAATTCAATATTTTTTTCGTTGAATAAGCCAATGTTGAACGCTGACATAAGCCCAAAAATTAAAAAGAACAAATCGCTCCAGCTGTAAACTGGTTTCCGGAGATCGAATCCTCCTATGCAGATGTCGAAAATTTGTCTGATGGGTATTTCGTTGCTATATTTCACTATTTGTATAATTGGAATAAAAATTATATCGTACTAAGATTAAAATTATGTTTTGAGTTGTTGCCATTAGGTGACTACTACATTTTTTCTGGGTTACCCGGCCTGTGGCATCTACTTTTTTAATCAAAAATTGCAACAACAAATTGTTATATCATATTAAACTGGTATTTTTTATTAAATTTTTTATACATGGATTTTGAAGATTCAAACGTAGCCAATTTCTATAACCATATATTACATTTGGACAGACGAGTGCGCAGGCAAACATAAAAAAACCTTTTTTTAAATAAAATTTGAGTTTATTATTCAATGTAGCTACCTTCGCGAAAGATACAGCGTATTATAGCATTCAGGCAAATTATACATGGCATTTTTGAATCACGATTAATACTTAGCCTCAAAATAGTACTCAGTTTAAGGTCAGACAAAAAAGTCGCTGCGGACCTAACTCGGAAAATACGGTGAATGCGGACGCAATTAGCGGTGCAATTCATGGAATTTTGCCATCGATTTGTGGCTCGTTATCCTGATGAAACAGTGCTTGTCTTCACTTTTTCTTCAAATTGGGCCGTTTTTCCGTGATCCATCCTACAAGCGCTCCAATAACGTTTTATGATATTCGTTGCGGAGTATGAATATGAATATGGTACCATGTGGATCTCAAAATACTGATGCCATTCGAGAAGCTTCGTTACGTGCAGTCCCACAAACCAATACTCGGACTGCTGTCAAATTGTACTCGAATTTTTTGATGGTTTTTAGGGTTTATAAAAAATATATGGATTTAATACTATTAGCACCTTCTATGTTAGCCTACGAACTTTTCAGCTAAACTGTTAGTGTCCCACTAATTTTGCCTCTATTTATATAAACTTCTGTGTGCGTTTTTATGTGAGAGCATCTGAGAGGATTTAATTTTGTACCGCAACCAATTATTGCGAGTTAAAATATTGGGTTGCCCAAAAAGTAAT
>JXPQ01045171.1:1082-12648 GCA_001014675.1 Ephydra gracilis
ACTTTATTCTACAGTATAGCTGTGGAAATTTGGCTTTCGTAATAATATGCTTCCTTTTAGACTCAGTTTTCCAACTATATATAGAAGCATCATGACTGTAAAGACTGTTAACATGATATTTTCTTTGTGTACTTTTAGTGTAATAAAATTAGCCAAAGAACACACTAATACCAATAGTTAAGAAAAGTATGAATCTCCTAATAATCGAAAGGAAAAATCATATTTTTAAAATTAAAAAAAGCATTTCATTTGGTAGATTTACTATTTGACTGATTATATCGAGTTGATAACTTTGACAAGAAATAGAATAAGCAACATTATGCTGAAATTATAGTCCATATCTCATTTTTTTTATTATGAAGCGGAGGATATAACGTCCTCCCCAAAGAGGATGATATTTTTCAAAGTAAGCTTTCAAATAAAGTACGCGAATAAGTGCCCGAGCACTCTCTCCATCACAAATTCCGACATTTTAGATTAAATATTAATTGACTGGTCCGAAAAATAATTTATATAAATTGTATACAGAGAAGATTCAATATATTCTCCAAGAAATGCAATGTTAAATTAAAATTGAAAGGAAGTAGAAAAATCTAAGTCTCTTCTTCTATATCATGAAGAAATGTGTTTAATATGCATTTGATGACAATATAATACGAGCAAATTTTATAAGTTAAATGTTCTCAAATAATCAGTAATATGGTTTTGAAAGAGGCAAAAGAATAAGTCAGTAAGATAGTTTCTTAAATATAAAAAACTTTAATAATTTGCCATGATTTGAATGAATTTTAAATGAATAAACGATAACAGCAAAGGGGTTATTTCTGTTTTTTTTATTATACACATTTTCGTGTCATCATACATTATTGTTCCCATCAACGTGAATAAATTATTTTGGTCCCATTTAGCGCTTTTTTTTTACAGTTTTCCGTAGTATAGGGGACAATAACATTAAATTTTTTGGAGAACTTCCAAAATAGCATACTGGTGTAGAGACTTCTTTGACCAAACTCAATTATTATCATCTGTGACTTGTTTATTCGGCACTGTAGAGTTGTATTTTGCAGCTCAGCATATGAAAGAGTTAAACTTATATCAATAAAAATATGAGTTGTATTCAATATTTAAATTCTTGAAACAACCAATATTTTGCTTTGTTTAGATAATAATAATTTACCAAGTTATTTTCTTATAGTTAATTCTGAAGTTTATGTTATACCTCATACTCATTTCTGAATAACAGTGATACTTTTAATTTATGCAATTTTAATTTTACACAGATAAACACAGAACTTATATATTTGGATTTATATCATACAATAAAAAACCGTAATTGTAAGTGATTTTGTTTTCGTTAGAGACTATACAAATTATTAATATTTTATGAAAAACCATTTCGGTTTATAATATTTGAGGCAACAGACAATTCCAAATAATACCTCAAAGTATACCAACGCACTGAATAATAAAATTAAATGTATATAAAACTAAAAATAAAACTGACGACAAGGAAGGGATGCAATGGTTCAACTTGCATCTAGTGCAACGAACAATAATTGATTATAAATACAAATAAAATGAAAACAGCAAACAAGCCCAGTACAATTGCTCTACAACAACAATTACAACCCCATAGTCTGGTTATTCAAGCTGTGAAGTCTGCACAAACTAAAACGGAATTAAACATGTCTGTTTCTACTTGATTGTTTGAGAGAAGCACGAAGTTTACTTGTACTTTGCAGCCCCGATAACTATTCTCTAAGCAATTACTTACGTGATGTAGTCTGCTCTCACTGACAGCTATGATATCAAAAATATAAGTGAACCATTTACAGCGAATAGCGTAAGCATTCAGGCAACGACTGTAAGTGCCATAAATATCGAAGAACTTCATTTAAAAAAAAAAAAATTTGAATAAGATGAAAACTTTATATCATCTGCAACAAAATGGGCAACATACGCTCAATTTTATATTAACTTTATTCCAATATATAATAAGACACTTCCTTTGCATATAATATTGCTAGTATGGGAAAGCCTAATTCGTATTATAAAGCCGACGATCTAATTAAAGATTTATTACTAAAAGTAAGCTATAATAGTAAGATAACAAATTAATACAATAATTTAGAAAATCGAATTCCAAAACCGGTTAAACAATGGAAAAGAAAAAATACCTATAATTATAATAATAATAATGAAAGAAATTTTAATAGAAATCCCTTTTTTATAGAAATAGCACGATTTAATTTTCTAGCTGATGTTAAACCTGAATTTGAATACGATAAAACTACTTATTTCCAAAATTTTCACTTTGATTCCGAACAATTGATAAGAAATGTTTTGAATTCTGAAGAGAAACAAATCTAATAAGACATATCAATTCACCTTATAATTCTCTAACATGGGTAGAAGTTAAAAAAGTGAATGATATCTCTGATAAAAAATATCGTATAGTCATCGATTATCAAAACGTGAACGAAATAACAATTAATGTTAAGTTGCTACTACCAAATACAGAGTCCCTATTCGATAAACTAGGGAGATCGCAATATTTTAGTTCTCTAGATATAGCAAAAATTCCACCAGATATTGATGAACGAACAGGTTATGCAAAACACGGAGTTTTCGACAGTGATGGGTCATTTTGAGTTCATCAGAATACTATTTAGTTTAAAAAATGCGTCCTCAATAATTCACCGAATGATGAATCACATTCTACGTGACTGAATAAATAAGATATGCATAATCTCCATTGGGAATATTTTAGTACTTTCAACGTTATTAAAAGAATATGTAGAAGGACTTCAAAAAATATTTACCAGGTTCAATGAAGACAATCTCAAGGTGCAATTTGATAAATGTAAAATTTTTCTCTATGGAAATAGCATTTGCAGCAGATTATAACACCTGATAACAAATAAAATTAATATTCCAAGAACTGTGAAATAAATTAAGTCCATTCTTGGTCCAACTGGTTTTTATAGAAAATTTATTACAAATTCCTTATACATAGCTAGTCTTAATGTTAAATACTTAAAAAAAGATTCAGAAATATATTTTCAAAATCCAAATTATATCGATGCATTTGAAAAGCTTAAAAAGCTTATTACAAACCAACTAATATTAGTAATCTCTGATTTTCAAAAATAATTGTGCGAACTACCGATACCATTTACGAATCAGTTGGATCCGTATTATTGGGAGTACAAATGAATTCGGTCCGCTTTTTTGCGGTTAAAAATGCATTTATTTCAAAGTAAAAAGAATTAAAAGGTTGATCAAAGTGTTGTCCATCGGTAGTTACTACCTTTTCTCACCTCTCAGGCATTTTTTGAATTCCATCTCGAAAAAATATCTCGTCTTTTGAGGTGATCCAAGTTCGAAGCCAATTTTTGATTTCTGCAAAAGAAGTGGACCGATGATTTGCCAGATCGTGCTGCATCCGTCGGAACAACCAGTAATCAGAAAAAGCAATATCCGGAGAATACGGTGAGTGCGGCAAAATATCCCACTTGGGAATTTCCAAATATTTTTCCACGAAATGAGGCTGAGCGTTGTCATGCCGGAAAGTACCTTTTTCATGTCTGTGCTTGTATTCCGGCTGTTTTTCTCGTAATTCATGACTCAAACACATCAATTGCAGCCTATACCGATCGCCCGTTATGGTCTTGCCAGGTTGAAGCAGCTCATAGTACACTTTTGGTCCCACGAGATACACAACAAGACCTTCGAACCATGCATATTCGGCTTTGGTGTTAATGTTGAGGTCGAGGGCAACAATTCACCGGGCATGGTGTAGTATTTTTTAATTATTTTAGATTATCATAGAATACCCATTTTGCATCCCCAGTAATAATTCAGTTTTGAAATTTGTTTTTGCATTTGTTTACGATTTTTTTGTATTTGAAATAGTATAGAGTTTGTCAAGCTTCTATATTTGCACACAATTGGAGGGATGCGGCACACCTTTTTTACTGAGAAATACCGAACCGCTGTAAAAAACCAATGTAAAATACTTTTTCTTTGTTGCTTTTGAATCAGCTGCTCGCAAGTGAAAAGTCGCCTTTCAATGTCTCTCGGTTTCAGTTTATAAGGAACCCAATTGCCTTGCTTTTCAATCATTCCCATGGACTTTAACCGGACAGAAACTGCTTGTTGTGTCATTTCCAATAATTCTGCAAGTTCCTCTTGCGCTTGCCTCTGATCTTCTTCGAGCAATGCCTCCAACTGATCGGTTTTGAATTTTTTTGGTTGTCCCAAGCGAGGCTTGTCTTCAACACTGAAATCTCCATCGCTGACTTATCAGTTGGAGAATTGTCACCATAAATTTCCACAAGCATTCGATGCGTTTCAGCTGCACTTTTCTTCCAATTAAAACAGAAACCTCCCGCAAATGCTGTTTAGTTAACACAAAATTGCTCATAATTAACTCGGTGAAAAACAAGGTTTTTTAAAAAATTCGAAGCAATACGAACTCAATATTATTGGCAAATGTGTAACCTCTCTGAAACTATCGACACCACTTGTTACTATTCAATTTTCATAACAGCCAGAGCCATCTTTTGAAAACGGACCGAACTAATTTGTACACCCAATATATAAAATGGAAAACCGTTCTGCTTTACCAGTTGAACTTTTAATGGCCACGAATAAAATTAACATACTTTGGAAAAAGCACTGCTTTGCCATAATATGGTCAATAAACTATCTTAGGCCATTTCTTATGAACGGCATTTTCTTGTTCAAACAGACCATCAGCCATTAAAGTGACTTTCCTCGCACAAAGATCCCATTTCTGGCATAATTAGATGGAGAAATTCACTTGGAGAGTATCAGTTTCATGTCGATTACATTAAAAAAAAAAGAATCACATCGCGGATTGTGTGAGTAGAATTGAAATTGCAACTGATAAAAATGATTTTGCGAATGAAATAGATTCCATTTCTGAGAACTTAATGGATACAATTCACTCTTCTCCAGAAAATATAAATGAACACATTTATATTTCAGATTCCATAGTAAACATGGAATACAAATAAGATTAGTAAAAAAGTAAAGAAATACGTATTTGATATAAAAGTTATAAAGTCATTTTTATTTCAGAAAGTGACTAAAAAAGGAACACTTTATGACTTATTTATTGGGACAAGCGATACACAAAGGCATAATAGGTATTTACTCCGAGATTAATGATAGGCTTTACAATATTTTACAGAGTAAATTGATTCAACTTTTCGAAGACTAAAATCGTCATAAATTTATAAAATGTTCAAAATTGGTAAAAGACGTAAGGATCGTTGAAGAATTACTTCATATAACAGACCATAAACACAAAATAACAAACTATAGAGGCATACAAAAAAACTATGACAAGCTCAAAAATACATACATTTACCATTTACATTAAGCAAATTCATCAATAACTTTAAAATTTTCAGTGAGAACAAATATGAACTACTTAAAAAATTATTTAACATAACGGCAACGCCGACAAAGTCTCACGAAATTGTGTATTATGGTTTATTCCAAATTCGAAAATTACATTTCTTTCAGCTATTGAGTAATTCACCAAACTGGGTACAACACACAAGAAGAAAGATATGCATATTTAGAAAAACCACACACTGTAGTAATGGATAATGAAATTACCAATGCTTGAAGTCGTTTATTTTGTAAATAACACAGTATACGTCCATATTTTACGACACCTAATCCCTACACCAGAAACGCAGATATAGAGAAAATCCATTCCACACTTTTAGCGCATATTCGGATTCTAGAGAATCAGGACATGTATGTCACACAGAACAAATAGAAATCAAAGCAATTGGTTATTATAACAACACTATTCATTAAATTACAAAATTAAAACCTTCTAATTTCATAAATATTTCCGATTTGATATATGAAAACATATCAAAAAATATCAAAAAGTGAAGAATCAATAATTAAGAGAATAAACTCCGAACTGGAATTAATTCCCGAATACAATAACAAAACAACATTACGAATCCAGAAGGAATTCGTGATAAGGTAGCAAAAGGATTATTTAAATATACACATGCTAATCCAATCCAATCCTTTTAAAATGAATTTAAAGATTTAATAACAATAGTGGCATATTTAAATAATTTTTTTTTTTAATTAATATGTGAGTAAAACAATATAGCATTTAATGAATACTTTAGGTAATTTTGAAATGTAAATAATTTTAAGTCAATCTTTAGCAACATTATTTTTTCATTTAATTTATGTACTCAAAAGATTGTATCATCACGACACATCAATCTCAAGTTTTAAGGACAGGAGAGTTATATACATGGATATACTATTTTCTAAAAGAGAATAGAAACCATAGTTGTAAGTAATTTTGTCTCCTGAAGAAACTGTACTAATTATTTTTAATATTTAATTAAAGAGCGTTAACGGTTTCAACTGTGACATGTATCATATATCCAGAAAGCAGACAGTTCCAAATAAAGCCTCAAAGTATTCAGACGTACTTTAATTTTAAGTGAATTTTTTTATTAGATATTTTTTATTCGTATTGTTGCGGGGAGCAACACGTTTTTTCAATCGTCCAACTAATTTCAAGTTTTTATATCAATTATTCAATTTATTTATAAATTCAAAATAAATTATATTATGGAACTATTCGGCACTCATGGGAATATATGACATATACTGGAAATTTTTTTGGTTTTTTTATTATGACGTATTTCATAATTTTACTATGACGTTTTGAATGACCATAGAGTATTATGCAGAGTTGGAAATGATTCCAACTAATGAAATTAAGAATTATCAGTTATTTAATACCGCTAGTATATGATTGACAGCTAGTAAGTACGAATTAGGATAGCTAAGATAAATTATTGAATATTAAGCTTTACATAAAGCTATGCAGCTATATACAGCCAACAGATTTAAGGCGGCCGAACCAAAGTAAAAGAACTTTGAATGCATCAATATCTTTTTCAATAAACGATTTATGTATTTGAGTTGTAAAGTTGTAAATTATTAATTATTCATAATTTTCAGATAATATTCAATATTATGTTCTGTATCAAATAACCCTATAAATGTCTAACAAAAATGATCCACTGACCATTTTACATTTAAAGAAAAAATTTAATTTTCTTTATCAATTTCTTATCATCTCAGATATTGATATAAATGAACCGAAATAACTTGAAAGCATTCTAAAACATTTTGAATTAAAGATCATTAAGTTTTATACCATTTTTATATTATTAACAGTACTAGGATTTTATTTACGCATTACTGTAAAAACATCTATATCCCTTCTTATATTGTAGAATTAATTTACTTCTTTTACACGTGGTTGATAATATTTAATTAATAGGAAATAATTATTAAAATGCCTTAAAGTGCAATGTATAAGTTAACAGCCAAGCTGGTTACTGAGTTTTTGAATGGTTCAGAAAAATGCACATTAGTTCCCACTACGGGCTCGCCCGTACTTAATCAAATAAGATTTTTATTTATGCATTAACATTTGTCACCTAAACCGATGCAGTAAATTGACACTCGGATAACAAACATCACGCCAAAGGCTTAAAATATGCCTTAGCCATTACATACACAATATGACGATCATATAGCACAATGACATCACGGAACAATATTGATCTTGGAGCAATTTATTTGAAACAGAGACCATAATTTTGAAAAAATACTAACCAAACAGAGAACGAGTAGAAAAAGGGCAAAAAACTTGCAGCACTTCTCATTATTATCTTAAATCGTTAAAAATCAACCCAATTAGGTGATCAGTTTCATCACAATATTAATGAATATTTCAGCGATGCCTGTTATGAAAGTTTTTTTGAACTGATAGTGAAGCACAAATATTTAAAAAACTCAATACAACATTTCAAAATTGCTAATGGTGAAACTGGAAAACAAGGTCCTGGTGGATCAAAAACAATATTACTACATTAAGATATAAAAATTTGCCTATTTGGACAAGTACCGCACTTGTTTAGATAGCGGTAGGAAAAATTCCACAAACCACAAAACACCATAAATTTAACTTGATTTATAAAGAAAGGAAATTAATCGTCTCCTTGCGGAATCATTTATATGATCAATTCATTGAAGTAACGATATTTAATGTAAATCATCGAAATTCGTTCCAATTTTTGCAACTCATAATCGGGTATATACTTTAGTTCATTCAAAACTTAAACAATCAAAGCATTAGAAACTCGCGAGAGCTCAAGGTCTTACAAATAAATAAAAGTGTTAGAAGCATCATAATTAAGATATGAACTAAGACCATTATCGGAACAATATGCTTTTCTATAAATTTAGTTTTAAGACTTAATGGCTGAATTCCAAATAATAAGAACAGGAGAACCACTTAAAATATCCGGCAATCTTATACCCAAACCATGGGAACAATATAACGCGTAATATCATTGGACAGTTTCGGCTATATACAAGGACGAAGTTTAATTTTTCGAAACAGCCAATCTATCTGCACATCCAATTATATTCCATAGTGGAACGATTTGGTCTCATCAAATAATTCAGAGCAAAAGACTAGATGATTAGATACCCATGTATTGCTGCTTCAATACAAAGGCCATCCACATAAAATTTTTCTCTAATTTTTCAATACCATATTTGGTAGCAGAAAAAATTATTTTTAAATATTAAACTGCGGCAATCATACCAATTTTGACGATGTACCAAATACATCGGCAGAGCTAATGGACTGAATTTATTCCTAAATATAAAGAAAATACAAGAATATAGAGATCAAACGATAGGCTTTATTTGTATGCCTATGCATATTTTTGAGGACTCAAGGAGGCAGCACTCAAATAGTGTATGGGAGTTAGAAACAGTCATGGTTACATTGGAGCTGGTACTTAACTAAGAACCCATAACTCCAACATTCTCAAGCTTAGGGGAGTTGCACGCACTTTCTCTAGAACATTTTATTGAATCTTTGACAGCACTACTTGATATATAAACGCAGGCAATAAAGGTACCTCAAGACCATGATAAAAAATCGTTTTAGATATTGAATAGCATTTTTCGGAAGAATAAACCCACAGGTATTTATTTCAATTAGAAAGGCAAACCACCTAACCTTAAAATATAACTAAAGGTTTACTAGCCATTGTTTAGGAGGATAATACTCTGTTACAATTGGGAGATCTCTCCATGTTAGGAGGGAAGTTAATAGACTGGTGTGAGTAAAATATGAAGTGACAGTCAATNTTAATAGACTGGTGTGAGTAAAATATGAAGTGACAGTCAATAAAATATTTTAGGGCTTTTTCCAGTGATAAGCTCCGCTATTCAATAATTCCAAATAAACCCATTTTCAGCACAAACTTCGCAAGAACTAACAGCACATTGCTTAGTTTTCGTGTATTACGATTTTATCCCATTGGGATTCCCACGTGGAAGAAACTGTCTTGAACAATCTGAAAAATCTGTATTCAATCTCTGTAAAAGATCAATCACACTTCACTTCATACTTACTATCAATACACTGCTTCAAGAGCAAATGCTTTTGATTAAGGAGCAACAGATAAGAGCAGCATTAGGTAAAGGGAAAGCTGGCTTAAGTGAAAGCTAAAATAGAGAATAATTTATGACAATATATTTCTGAAACAAAGAAAATTGACAAAAACTTCTTTAAATTTGCAAAAACTATTAAACTAACCCAAATCTTTATAAGTTTTTGCCAACCAACCGATTGATTTCCCTTGAACCATTAATCAATTTTAAAAATTTGAATATATTTAAGCAAGATTAATAGGAAAAATTTTGATTCACGTTTCCCTGAGCGTGTTTGCGTAGTCGGGTAGGGAAATTGGATCATTTATGAAACCAAAATTTAACTAAGAAATCCTTGCTCATCCAACTTTAACATAAGAATGTCTTCAGCACAGTGTGCGTCTTAACGACGCATCAATGTGAATCTAATGTGTATACTGACTTTTTGAACAACAAATTGTTCTCCTTTTGTAGATAACCTAAACCATATTATCAAGGAAATACCTTGTTGGAATGATATTGTCGTTATTGGTGACATGAAGTAACTTTCTTGAATATGATACCCTGCAAAAGCTATGTAAGCACTTCTAGCGTGTCAACTCGCGAAGATGTACTGATGGGTAGTAGAGCAAACATCAATCATATCAAGTTAAGGTGCACTACAGGCGGTACCGATACGAATCAGACTCATACTGGAATTTCTGATCATTTATCCATTTTTGTCAGATTAGAGCGAAAAAATAAGTATTATGTAGGAGGCATCCAAATTATTAAGAATTCGATAGTTTGACGATCATAATTTGTCCAGATGCTCCCTAGAAAAACACTCAATTAGGTGTTTAAAATGCCTATGAAAAATCCAACATTTTTTTGTAACCGCAAAATGTCCACAGTTGGATTCCGTGTATGATTGAAGTTAAAGACAAGTTGTATGGCTACCGGAAAAATTAAGCTCAATGATACTGACCGATAATCAAATTTCAAAAAAATTCGAAGTCAACTTAAGATAAAGATTAATTGAAATACAAATATTTAAATTTTTCTATTGATCAAAATTAAAGATAGGAAATTATGAAAAAAAATAATCAGTGTATACGCAGCTGGCGTCAACGATGATGGCAGATAAGTTCATGGAAAAGTTCGAAAGAGAGGAACGCAATACTGCAAGCTTGAGACTGTTGGCATATGGTCTTCGTTGCAAAAAAATCGAAATTACTGTTTTTCCTTCCAGTTGTCTTTGCCATGAAGCCGATTAAAGGACATGTGGAAAGTAACTGACCTCTGGTACGAAATGTAGAGGATGTAGAAGTAATGACATCCTACCAATATATGGGAATTATTGTAAATGATAATGTTAAATAGCACTACTACATTGCAAACTTCTTTGTTACACTGCGAACTTCATTCATTCATGTAATTCTGATAGTTTCAAGTACAGTTCATCCAGCAATGCACATTGTGTTCAGAAAAATTAACACTGTTTGCGTATACATTCGGTTAGTTTTGTTATCTGCTCAATTTTCTTTTACACTTTTGTTATATATCTCGCTTGATTCAATTTAAATTACTAAAACTGCATAAAAAAACTATTGAAAACAAGAATACTAAAAAAAAAAGTAGGTGCATTTCCTTACTAACCAAACGGAATTTCGCAAATGATATTCTTCTTTACTTGATGGTTGAAATTTTATAGAACGGCAAACCGTATAGATACGTATAGTTTCTTACATAGTCATGATGTCAAAGTAAGCTCAGCTTTATTCAACTGTCACCGTCCCTATTACTATGTTTTAATATAAAGTTTTCATGGGACTTCATGGATTAATCTTTGAATGCAATATATTTTAACTATGTGTTTTTTCATTTACATACTGTTGTAATGTGCAATAAAAGTTTTTGGCATGGTAACATGTGAATGCGTTCATATTTTTAGTGGAAAAGCATATAAAATTGTATTATTTATATTTAATATTCAAATAGGCAAAATTTAATATTTCAATTCGATTCTTGTATTCGAAGTGTG
>JXPQ01045311.1:1585-17407 GCA_001014675.1 Ephydra gracilis
GTGTAAACTATGTGAATTATGATTACAATAATTTTTCATCAGATTCATATTTATTTACTTTCAGCTAAGCGGTTTTGCTTTGATAGTTTTTGGCTTTTACCTTTTCACGGATACGAAACGTGTCTTATTATCGAGAATTCTGGCATCGAATAGTGAGCATCTTGACGCTTTACCTCAACCGCTGTTTTATTACATATCCATTGGCATATCATTTGTCGGTCTTTTGGCGGTGCTGGCCTCAATTATAGGATTTTGGGCTACGTGCTTGTACTCATATTGTTTTCTCAGCATATACTTTCTTACTGTTGTTATACTATTGCTGGGCGAATCTGTTGTATGTTTAGCTATCACGCTTTGGCCACAATGCCTGGGAATAAGTTTAGATGAATCAAAGATGGTGAAATCATTACAAGCATTTTATGGCATGCCGGGCAAAGAGCAATTTACAATAGCAATGGACTTAGCACAAACACGTTTTAGTTGTTGCGGAATGAACAGCGAAATTAATTACGACACCTCATTGTGGAAACTGCAGGGTTATGGTCAACGTGATTGGATAGTTCCTCTTTCCTGTTGCATACTGGAAAATGCTGCGGATAAATTGTCGCATTTGGATCCGAAGCCTGCCAATGAAACACAGTGTCAAACATTGCAAAAATCTGAATTTCAAGATTATCGTTACACAGACCCTTGTTTGCCGCAACTCGACAACTGGTATCATCAACAATATACCATTTTCTTGTGCGGAAGTTTAATAATTGCCCTTATTGAATTCGGAGTTTTGCTTTGTATTGTTATTAACTGTACAAACATTTCGAGCGACTCTATGCAAATGGATGGAACGAGCAGTATTTCTTATGGGCGAACCCACCGTAACAAAAAATTCAATACAGCAGAAAAGGGACTGCCTACAACTAGAAGGATTGCTAAAAGAGATAGTGTTAATTCAGTTACTAACGAACTAAAAGGGATTTACATACAACCACCCAGACTCCATAAACATAGGCATAATACTACATTCCGACCTGCTGCAAAAGACTATAGTTCATCTTTGAACAACTTTTTCGATTAAATACTAAGTATTCAAATACTTTTGTTAAAATAAGCCAAAGTAAATTTATTATATAAGAATTTTATACATGTTCGTTCATAATTAAATAATATATACATTTGGTTATACAAAATGAGCGTTGGTATTTGTGTTTTATTGAATTTCATCCTCAGATGCATCAGAAATTTTATGGATTCGTCTTCTTTTAGACTTTTGAATTGTAGCCACTTCAGTCCGTTTTCGGCGTTTGGCTCGTTTGCGCTCTTTCAATATTTTCTCAGCTTGTTCCAGAGGACAGATTGAAACTTCTTGAGTATCATTCCTTTTTTGGGCTTCTTCCTCACTTGCTACTACAAAAGAATCGGGTAAGTATTGCGAATATTCATCGGGAATGGTAGGTTGTGAAAATATTCTTGATTGATCATTGTAAACAGTGCGTGGGGGTATTTTGAACTTGCCCTGCTTGGGTGATCTGAAATTCATGATTTAGAAAATTTGTAAAATTTTTTAAGATCCAAATCATTCTCACTTCAAAGACTTTAAGTATACACCTTGCATAAGTGAAGTCGATTTTGTATCGTTTTCTTCGTCATCACTGGATACTATAACCGAATCTTTTAGATATGCGCCGATGGTATATTCCATTTCATCTTCGCTATGATCTGAACCACTGATTACTGCTTCTTTTTCAATGAAAGAGTTCATCAAACAGCGTTTTTTGACTTCTCTGCGTCGTAAACGTCGCTTTTTCTGGAATAATGGCTTATTCAACGATTTTCATCGCATGTATACAACATAATGGTAATATACAAATAATATCAAATACTTTAAAATTATCGAGATAAACAGTTTAATTCCTAATTTTCAACAAATAATATTCAACTTCACTGTTGATGGAATATTTACGGATTTTCCAGAGGCACGTGATATAAGAAATTATAACCTTATTTCTTCAACATTCATAGAATTAGTTTTGTTTTATGCCTATGGGGAAAAAATTCAGGAAAGTGGGGTTATATTTTTTTCCATATTATCTTGGGGTTATGAGATAGCTATAAGATAGCAAGGTTAGACTACCTTGAAGGGACTTTAAAAAATTTTAAGACCAAATGATATAAATCGCATTTAGCGGTCAAAATATTAGTAGTATAGTTAGTTTTAGTTTATTTTTTAAATAATGAGTCACCCACAGGTGCCCACAGAAATAACACAAGTTTTAAATATATCTGTTACGGCTTGCACAATTAGAAAAGGTTTGTGGAGGGTAAACCAAATGTAGGCAGGCTAAAGATGATGAAAAACACTATTATTTGCCAAATTACATTTGCCTAAGCCTAAGGAAAACTACAAAATATTAGTTGATTTAAAAACAAGATATCAAATGCTAACTGAAAAGACGCGGAAAAAACTTATTTTTTCACAGTTCTGGGAAGATGGTTCACTGGAGGATAACTGAAATTGTGAACGTATTTCATCAATTTTTAAGGAATTCCTAGAAAAGAACAAATTAATCATCTAAAAAAAATTTGAACTTGAAATAAGAAAATATGTCACTTTTCACAAAATACACTTGAAAAGCACATTTCATCTTCAATAGAAATATTTCGAAATGATTATTTTTATGGGTACGTGGCTTTGCAGAAACTCATCATGACTGACTGATATAAAAACTTGCTCAAAATGGTATAAGCATGGGCAACCTTCGGTAAATATAAAGGCTGCAAAAAGCAGCACACTAATAATAACCATCAAAAATATGAAAACAAACTGCACAGACGAGAAAGAAAAAGGGTAGCTGGCAATGAAATTGTGGTATATATGGTTTTGCTACGCACATCACCTATGATAAATTGACAGCACAAAACACAGTACTTTTAAAGTAAAAATATTACCTTTAAGCGATTTGGAGAATTTGCTTCAAAATCTGTGTCATCATCATCTGAAGCCACAATAACTGCTTGCTCACTTTCTGAATCGCTTTCAATTACTCGTCTCTTTGATGAACGATTTGGTTGACGTATTATCACAGACTCATCATTTTCTTTAATAATAGGACAAATATCACCTAGTGCCGATTTGTGTAGTTTGAGCATTTCAGCATTTTTCATAAAAGTTGAGTGTACTTCTGTTTTGGTATTACATCTACTACGTACTTTACTCATGTAGATATCGACCACACTAGGCGATGTAACATATTGCTGGGACGATTGCAGTGTTGTTTGTTTGTTAGGGGATGCAGGCAACAAATTATTTTCAGTATCAACTTTTCTTGACAACCTTGAGAAGTGAATTTTTTTGAAATTAGCTTTACATTTATCAGCTATTACTGAAATTGGACTTGATTTAGTATTTGACGAAGAATCAACTTGATTCGCATTGCTAACGGCATTTTTAGATGTTTCTAATGGCACATCCTTTGCCCGCAAATTAACCGTATAGTTCTCTTTTTGGCTTTCCCTAATGCTTTCATAGTTGTGCACATTTTCTTCGGGAAAAGGATCTAGGAAATCGTTTAAATCAATATTTAATTCAAGAAGCTTTTCAGCATAGACCTCATTCTTTGCATCACTTAGTTTAGTACACACTTTTTCATGCGCCTCTCGATCCGAAGGACCACTTATTGGTTGGATAAAATCACTTTTAGTTTCGATCTTTGTCGTTTTATTTTGAGTTACCGACTCATTCAATGAATTTTCAAATTCAATTTTGCTTATAGAAATGTCATTTGGTGAGGCCGCAGCATTACATTCATTTTCATCGTCCGAAATCTCAGCCAGTGCATGAAGTAAAGGTGCACGTCCTGTGTTTCGTGAAGATCTGATGTTATTTTTACTCACTACATTTCGTTGTATTGGTGTGGACTTATTTGGCATTAGTTTAATTTCATTAGCGGTATTTTGCATGTCGTATTTCGAAGTGTGTGTTGACGAATCCATATTCATTTGAAAAGTTGTTTCAAAATCTGAGTTGTTATATACAACAGATTCATAGCACGCACTTGCAGACTTGGCGGTTTTTTCTTTCATCATAAGAAAGCGTTTCGTTTGTTTTACCGCATTGTATATATAGTCAGTATTATCACAGCATGGTCCTAAATCAGTTAAGCCTTGAAAGGTTTTATTCCAGGAAGAATTAAACTTTTTCAGATATTCCTCATCAACACTATTTTCCTCATCAAATGTTTCACGATTAGAACTGCTCAGTTTTTCAGATATTAGGAATTCCTGTAATTTATTTTTTCCGCCAAATATTTGCTCAATTGTATTATACCTATCCAAAACATCTCTCTCCTCTGCGGTTATTTCTTCAGCTTCATCATTGCATTTTAAAGATTCCAAAACTTGTTTGCTTTCACAAGTATCACGTACAAAATCAGTTTGTAATTTAAGTATAAATAACTTTGCATCAGTACTGAGTGTTGCTGATTTTAGAATACTAGCAAAGTCAGTACCGCGTTCCGATGTCGGGATGAATGGCTTTTTTTGTAAAAATTCATTCAATTTTCGGAAACGTTTTTTTTCGTTCATTTTTTGTATATATTGTGAGCCGGGTTGTATGTTCAATGTATCCAATTCTTTAAATAATTCCTCTATTTTCTCAACACTCTTTTCAGTTTGATTCTCCTGACTTGTGCTGCTTGGATAATGATCTGTCGTTGCTTGATATATTTCGCGGTCCTCTGCATCCATCAAGATGTATTGTTTTTTAAAAAATGTACGTAAATCTTGTGATCCTTTCGCCTTTGATATTTTTTTGTCTATCTTTTTAACTTTATTACGTTCGTTAGGATTGTGGTTTAATTGTGATTCAGCATTCTTTGAAGGAGGATCTACTAAAGTATAAACACACTGTGGATTGTATCTCTTTGGTACTAATCGTGGAGAATTTTTGTAAAGCGAGTTTCGTACAATACTTGAATTAAGAAGATTTTTATTTGTGCGATCCTTTTGTGCCAAAGCATCTTTAAGTATCTGATGCTCTCTACCTTCTGTAACCAACACTACGACATTCCCAGCTTTGTTCCGACCGGTTCTGCCAATTCGCTGTATGAATCGTGTGGGATTTGAAGTGTTAATATCAAAACAAACAATGATATCTACTTCGCCAACATCGATTCCTTCCTCGCCCACAGAAGTCGCAACGAGAACGTTACTGGCGCCAGATCGAAAATCTTGCATAATTTTAATTTGCTCTTTTTGAGTAAAAGCCCTTAGTGTTCCGCCAGAGCTGTTCTGACCTAAGGCATAAAAAAAATTATGAGCATAAAATCTCTGTTTTCTGGTAAACTTAATCAGCTACGAACCTACAAAACAACGGGGTTTGAGCAGTGGGGCATGTTGCAGCAACAAGCGGTACATTAATAAAACTGATTGCCGATATTCACAAAAAACAATGGCTCGTGTGTTCTTGTTGGTCTGTAAGATAATTGTACATTATTCATTAAAAATATTAATTTTACAAGCTGCGGATTAGAAAACGACGAATATACTCGTCATTCCCAATGCTAGTGGTTCATATTAATTTCATAGAAGACAAAGTCTGACTAAAGTGAGATAGATGTAATTAAAAAGTAAAAATTGGTTTTTAAAATATATAAAAAAAAATGTGTAAATAATTTCAAGAATAATTAAAAAAGTAACCATTATCAGTGGAATATACATGAAGTATTGATCCGTTAATTTAACACTTAAATTTTATGCTATTATGTCAATTTTTACCCTTTGCATTAACAATTCACAAATTTTAAGAATTTATATTCATTGACTTGCTTGATAAACCTAATTTTTACAGAATTTTATTCAAATATGCCTTTTTTACCGTCCGAAGGCGCTGTATAAATATCAACACGATTACGGAATGTCATTCACCTTTGCACAAATTTGTGGTTTCTTCTATATTAAAACCCCTTTTTATTAGTTGTACTTGTGATGCATCTGAAACTTGAAAACTCATACTCATTATGTTTAGTGTTTGTGTTGGTACAACTATGGCTCAAAACCTTAAATGTCTACGGGTGTGAAATCATTTTAATGTATAAATTTTACTGAACGACATTTTTTTTTTTTTGTGATAAAATTGGCATAACCCCCCAAATTTCGAACATATAGATCAAAAGGTGAGTTATATTTATGGAGTTGGCATTATGTTCAGCGGTTAATCAATACCGACGATTATATTGGGTTACTGATGGTTTTTTAGATGAAGAAGTAATCGCCGAAATTGAGAACTAATTTGAAACTATGCGTAAATTGCATTATGAAAATAGTCTGACTGCTATAATCGCTCTAGTGCCATCGAAGCCAACTATGTTGAATAACAAAATTAAATTGTATCAACAAAAATGTTGTTATATGTTAGCTTACGAAGTTTTCAGGCCAACTGTTATTCAGAATCCACTCTCGTCCAAATAAATGAACCTTCAGCTTCAGATGCTAATTTCTTACCATCTATGTTTCGCAAAAAAATTTTTTCTTTGAAGTATATATTTGTCAAATTCAGTTAACTGGAGTTAAACATAATCATACATACGCTGAAATGTTGCAATAAGCATTTACGGGTTTCCTCAAACTTTGGATGGCCATAATCCAAATCTAACGGAATTGTAGGAATTTCACCGTTTGTCATTTTGTTGGTAGACACATCGAACGGGTTAGTCCCCAGCTCATCGCGCAAGTTACTGACTAGCTTTTGTAATTTTTTATCCAAGGTGAAAACAAATTTATTGCGGCCCTCTTCATCTTCTTCAAAATTATTTAAAAATACTCGCACTCCATGACGTTCTAACAGTTCCAATGCGTGGTAGAGGCTAATGCATATCGAGAAATTCGTATTGATGGCTGCTTGTTGTGGGTGACGGTTTTGCATATTACGTTCGCGGAAGCGTTTCTGCTCAAATAATAAGTAATTACGATTTAAATTCGATAATGAGGTAGTAAGAACCTCAGCATCGACAAGTTGCCGCACATATGGATCAATAATTTCAAGTAACTCTTCGCGCAGACTTTTAATTTTTTCACCCAATGGCACAACTATAGTTTTCATTGAACGTTTGTGTGTGTAAGGCAACACATCAATTGAACCTTCAAAGCGAATCTCCAAATGGGATATCATAAGATTCCGTATGACTTCGGCTACATCATCGGCACTGCGGCCAGGAGTTGCAGATAACGCCAATATACGGAACTCGCTATTGTGCCGAACCATTGCTTCAACTAGCTTTGTGTAGGCGTATTGACCTTTTGCTTTATGAGCTTCATCAAAAACAACTAGCTTAATTTGTTTGTAAGGAAATCGGAAGTTGGTATCGTTTGCATCTTCTTTGAGATCAGATTGGACAACTTGTGGCGTTGCAAAGAAAACTCGTTTCGTGTTCCACAAATTATGCCGTTTTACGCGCGGTAATTTTCCGGTCAGTTCGACTGTTTCGTTTACGGGAAATGGCATAATACTTTGACATGCGGCTATTTGTTGTGCGACCAGTGGCCGAGTTGGTGCTAAAAATAACACTTTTGAATTAGGATACCATCTATAAATATTAAACATCACTACAGCTGCTATAAAAGTTTTACCCAAGCCAGTGGGCAAAACGACAAGCGTGTTGTTATATAAAGCAGACTGCACAATATTGAACTGATATGTTCTTTCGGGCATATTTTTTGGATAAATCCAGGTGTCACCAGTCTTATCATCAAATCCCTCATCATTTAATACTGTAATTGAATTATTATGTGGATTTTCGGAAATTGGGTTATTCATCAAATGGTTGAACTCATTGCTATCGATACTTAAATCATCCCAACAATCATCATCAGAACAACTTTGCCGTTTTTCTTGCTCCATACCGTGCTTACAGTATCGTTTTACGTTTTAATAGATGCGGCGAATGTGTGATGCACTGCATTTAATGTTATGTGTTATTATTTGATTTTTTAACAAGCATTAATTTTACTGGATAGTGGTGAATTGCTTGTTATTCCAGCTTTTGAGTTTGCCATAAGTGATAACTTTTTAAGTAGCAAATTGTTTTCACATCAGATACAAGTTCGTATGAAAACAGGAACGTGTGCCTGCAACACGAGCTGTCAATTTATTATAACTTCAGATTTTTAATGAAGATATCTGTCTATAAATGTTCAAAACAGAAACAATATACGACCAAACAAATTTAAATAAATCGTAAGCAAGAACGAAAACACGACACAAATTGAAATTTAGGAATGTTGTAATTATTTTGACAGCATTGGGAAAAACTGCGATCTATGCTAAACGAATGTACATTGAAATTGATAAATTCAGGAAATATTACATCGCATTATTTGAAATATTTATGAGAGTCTTAAAGCAGCTGTGCGCCAGGGATGTGTTCCACAAAGAAAGTTATAACATAGCAAGTGGCGTGATAACTCAAAACAAAATACAGAAAAAACAAGTTTAGGAACTGTAAACAAAAATAAAAAGGTAACTATTTCTATCTCTTTTCACCTAATTTGGTGTGTTCATTCGCATTATCGCTTATTTTGGTTTCTTTGTTCTTTTATGCTAGGAGTTATACGTTGAAATGTTTTCATTTAGTTTGTTGAGAATGTGTGCGGGGAATAAAGGTAATCGGGCCGCCAGCAGATATTTAATTTAATTAGTCGTTTTTTGTAAAGTAGGAAATGCGTTTGTTATTTGTGCTGTAGCATTACATTTACACTCCTTATGCTGACAGCAGAAATTGGCGCTTTCAGAGCATACGCTAAACAAGTGCAGAAAACGCGTCCAACTAAGTCAGAAATTTGAAACAATATGTACATGTACATTTATATAGATTTTTCAATTAAACAGTGTGCTCGTGGTTGAACGATTAAATTTACAAATTTTACTTGAAGATATGAAAATTGAGTTGCAAACATGTCAAATTGTGTATAGAGTACATATTTATTGCTTGGATGCCTATACAGGCATCTCTGTTTCGCTTATTAAAACTCAGTAATTGTTGTAAAAACTGAGAAATGTGAAAATGTGAATAATAATGAAAATATAACAAAAACAAAATTTGTATCATAATTTGTATCCAAAAAAAAAAATAAATAAATAATACATTGTTTTTGTTTTGATTTAAAATTTTCGTGTACGTGAAATTTTATTGAGATTTAGAAATCAAATCCATGTGGAACTTCGTAAATGTACAGCAATGTCTTAATAATTTTATTGGCTACTGTGTTCAATAGTAAACCAACAACGATCATCTACGCTTTATCCCTGAAAGGTATGCATTTTTATAATTTAGTATATTAAAATAAACGATTAAAGTCTCAGCACAGCTCAAGCAAACTGGATAATATCTAAAATTATTGAATTATTGCATTTTCTTATACTTTATATCATAAATTTATTAAATTCTAATATTCAATTACATTGTGGTTGTGTTTGTCAAACCTCGCGCAACTCAGTATCTTGAGCAATTATGCATTAAGCATAATAAAGTCTGTGTGGAAGCTGAGCTAGTGCACGTTCGTTTTTCGTATATATTGCACAAACATTTGAACTGGCTTGATACACCCTCAGCTGCTTTGGCATAAATGTACGCGCATCATTGTTTGTTTTGCTACCTTTTTTATTACTTCAACTGCGGCTGGGATGGTTGCAATGTCATCTCAAACGCTCTTTTTCTATTCAAATGTAAACGCAAACCGGTTTTTCAGTATGTGTTGCTCGCATCACACCAATGTTAAATTATATCAACTTAAAGTTGAACCAAACAATTTTAAATAAATTGTACACATAAATTAAAACAGACTCGTAATTTCAACATCCATGCAACCACACTTTGATTTTAATTCACTAGTTCCTAGGGGCATGATGTTTACTATGAGTGTAAAGTCATTAGAATCAGCAGAGCTTCATTTGTTGGTAGCCCTCTAAGAGCCAAACAAAATTTTTTTTTTTTTAATTAAAAGTTGTTGCGATTTTTATTTCCTAAAACAAACACAGCTTTGAACACTATATTTTCGGGACTATACAAGTTGATAGATTTTAAAATTAAAACGTTCCCATGAAGAAAGTTAAAATATTTGTCTTTTGTTGTAATTAATTATTGATTAATCGATGTAAATATATAAATTCTCATTCATTATCAACCTTTAACAAACTGACTGAAAATATGTAAATATATATAATATTACACCTATTGGGAAAATCCTAGCAAAGCTATTCAGTGCAACTTCTTACCAGGCCTTCCATTAAAACAAAATTTAAAGACGTGCCAGAAGGAAGGGAGATTTATTAATATGGATGGTAAAAGTATATTTCATGTAAATATTGATGTGACGGTTTATTGGACCATATAAAAATTTGCATTTATAAGAAGACTTTCCGAAATTTAAAACAAAAAAGATGTTACGAACATTGTAGCAAATATAAAATATGGCCAATAAAAAAAACCAAAGAGCAGTTATCCCCAACAAACAGTTAAAATTTTTTATATGGGATTCGGTGGCACTGCAAAGATGAATCTCTGGGCGTAGTATAGGCGTGAAAATTTCAAATCCATATTCAAAACCAATCAAAATTCTTCCACATGTAACAAAAACTTTAATGACAAAAAATTCAATTAGAATAATATAACAACAAATAAAAAATGGAAACTTGCACTGTTAAACTTTTTACAGTCCACAAACTAGCATCAAAATACAGTGGTGGTTCTGCAAAAATGTGCAGATTCTTGGCGATAGAAATCGCAAATCTTGGCAAAATAGGTATTATAGCAAAAATACATTCAATATTTAACAAAAAAAAAAAATTTATTAGGAATATTCTAATAATCCATAATACTTTAAATACACAGTACAAGCTCGATTTTCGCAGCAGATAGCAGCCCAAATCGGTTGCAGTTACCGAGATTGTTCCGCTTATCGAACCTCTATCGAAAATTGTTATTGTACTTTGTGCAAAATGTCGCATGTCATAAATAATAAAATATAGTTTTGTAAGCATGCATATTCAATTCATTTATTAAAAAAAAATAATTGGAAGAGCCATACAAAAAAGAGCGGTTGCGCAAATAGGGTTGTTGCAATAATCGGTAGTTGCGAAAATCGAGATCGTACTGTATATTTACTTTTTAATTTATACTAGAAAAAATTTTTTCCACTGCTAATTGCGAAAATAGAGATTAAAACTTAAGTTAAGGAGTGTTGAATTTTTACATTATAAGTAAGAGTAACAAACTTGTATCTCCTCAATAATTGTTTAAATGTTGAATTTTACGAATTTCCACAGTTTTAAGTGAAAAAGGGTAACATTTTAACAATAAATCTGCTCTCACGATTTTGCAGCAGAAATCAACTATGTCAGAATATACATTTATATCAAAATTCATCCGTATTGAAAATGCATTTTCAAATTGTTTGTGCAGAAAATTATAGAAATTATTTCCAATTTTAGAAGTTGATGAAACTTGAGAAACGTAGAAACTAGAGACAGGTTGACCAAATGGTTAATTTGCTTTCTTTGCATTATCTCTTAATCTGAAATTGATTTTCCCGTTTCTTCTAATAACAACAAAGTTGCCGCCATTACAATTAAAATGTCCTCACTCATTTTTGATGTATTTTTGACTTCTTTTGTAATTGTACTTTATAAAAAATGTATAATACATTGAAAATTTGCTGATAAGGCTTTTTTCAAAATTATTCGAATTTTTTAAAGCATTTGAAAGGATTTTGCGTTGTAGTTTTAACCACCGTGTAAACCGTGGTATTCCAAATTAGCTTTGGATTTTTTGGCAAACCTTAAGAATATGTCAGATGTGTAATTCTAGTCCAGTCAGTACTGTTGATAATCGACTTCCGAAACATGGCAAAATTCTTCAATAATGAATTTTGCCCACACTCTCACAGACGACAAATATGGCGTTACAATGTCAGGATTTAGGATATCTTTGAAAAATGCCTGAAAGCCGATGCTTAAGTAATCGAGTCTAACTTAATGTTAAATAAAACCATGCGAATTCGACCAGAGAAATAAAAGTGTTTTAGGTGTACTAAAACGCAGACCTTCTCAAGATTGGTCAAGGTACCTGACCATGCTGATGCTCTGCAGACACTACAAATTGAAGAAAACTACTTAATTGGTTGTTGTGATGTTGACAGATTGCCGATGAATTTTTCTAAATGTCCAATCATGAGTTGTGGTTGTTCCTCATAATTACCTCCGCGACACCTCTGATATGGCTCAAGTTGTGTATTTAAAAGAAATTAGGATATTACGGGATTACAAGTTCATTGTTAACACCCACGTTGATTTGAAAGTCTTTAAAGCAATGCCGGTGCTGGGACAAATGAAAAAATGGGCTGAGTTTCATGATCGGTACGTTACTAAGAGGTCGTATATCTCTCTTGTAAGATGAATTTTTGAAAATAGTGGTATTATCTGGAATCCGTAATGTATTGTGATTTCTTCGCAGAAGTTGCCTAATGAGAACTGCACACCCTTTAATCTCTCACAATTCGGCTATTTAAATTGAATTTTATCTGTCATCATTCTTGGGTTTCATTATGTACCCCAAAGAGCACTATTCTGCGTCTTTTTTTACAGAAGTACAACACTGTATTTTGAAGCAATAACTATTTAAATGATCAATTTCAAATTGGTTTTTCTAAATCGAAATATTAATTTAAATTCATTACATTTTATTTGCATGAATTAGCACAGAAATTTTTGTAATGGATTTTTGCAAAGCATAGTATATAACAGCAAAGAAAGAGAATTGACCGAGTGTCCGAAATAAATAAATAATTCATGCGATTTGAAGGATGTTTACCTTTTTTCCAAAACTTTTTGCTACACTTTGCATGTAAAGTTTCTCTCATATTCTTTTCATTTACATACACTTGTACTAGCGATTATAAAAAACTTGTGTAATGGTATACAGAATTTTTAAAATCTTTGTACCTTTGCTGATTAGAAATGCATATATATATATGTGATCTGTTCGCCTAGAAGTAATTGTGTCGTTTTGGGATTTTAACGCTACCCACTCTCACTCGTTTAGCTTCTACTGGAATGGCTTCTGGCAATATGCAAGCACAGTTGATGCAGTCTGCTGATTCCCCAATTATTGTCTATCGAAAATTTTTCGTGTTTACAGGGAGCGAATGTAAACAATTGAATAACTTAATTAATTTTTTAATAATATTTCTCATTGCAATACAAATTTTACAAGTAAATTGCAAGTTTATTTTTGGAAAAAGAGAGTTTAGGAGCACGTTATTATATTAATATTGTTAAATTTTTATTATTTGTTTTTTATTTTTGTTTTCATTTACTTTATATGTGTCTGGTGGAGAGATTTCTACCAACTTGTAGAATATTGCAACCCCGGTTGAACATACCTGAAATACCATTTTTGTATCCTTATTTTAATAACAAATTATTGCTTATTAAATTGGTTATGTATAAAAAACAATAATTAGTTAAGGAAACAATCAATCCTATCATTGAATTTGTAGTGGACTACTTGAATATAAGTAATTCACCATATCGAAATACGATTACATATTCAGTAGAAGATTTCAGTTCCATCAATAAAAAGAAGCATTACTTACAATTTGACTTTTGCACTCTTTTTTGGTTTCTATTTTCTCATGTTGATTCTGTATATCGTTGGATTCTGTAATAATCTTTTTGAATATAACTTTCGACAAATTAGTAATATATTCTTGTGTAAAGATATTAAAAATATAATCTTCGTAGTTGTAATATTTTTGATAGTGCCTTCTTTTATTGAGAATGGATCCGTTTAGGCTTCAAATAAAAATTTATGATAAAAACTTGTAGTATTATGTTTATTTTTCTATGCATATGTAAATATGGATTGGAATTCAAAATACAGCTTTAAATATAATTTGCCTCAAATGATATCGTAATGTGAAAATATAATGAAATAAACTCCTGAAGATTCTGGCCATTTCCTAGCGTTACTTTGTTGGATATAAAACACAGGAGACTAACTGATTAATAAACCTTAGTATTAATTAGAATATTTTGCTGCTCGCAGACAATTTACAATAGATTATTCCGGTCGACAAAAAAGAAATGTTTTCGTGTGTTTGTATAAACAATTACAATTTTATAAAGGTACGAATTTCCGAAATATTAAAGTTTTATGCAATAATCAACGTTTATTTCAGTGATCTGTAATTTATTTGGGTCAATTCGTCAGTAGAAAATATTTAGTGAATAATTAATAATGAAAATCTTACGCATAAAGCGATTCATCGTCCTAATGGCAATCAAAGCAGATACTAACTGTAAGAATATACAATAAAAATTGATATAAACACAATTATAATTAATATTATTCCATGAATAATCAGAAAAATGAATATTAAATATTGAATATAAATGAAATAGTTAATATTTAATTAAAGTTGAAAACGTAACTTCGAGATATTAACTCATTTATTAATTATTTAATATGGTCATATAAATTATTATGCTCTATTGATATATACGTTTTATTCATTTTGATGAAATTAACGTGGTGTACAGCAACTCCTTACATAGTAAAGACTAGCACACACACTGTATATCATAACTAACATAATTATTATACCATTTAACTTACTTGAATCGAATTCAATTACTTAATCTAAACAATAATAAGAATTAAAATTACAAATAGTTTATCTTGAAATAAAAATCCGATTTCTTAGACCTCATAAATGAACCGGAAATACAGACCAATCAAGTCCAATATAATAATAATCTTTATTTCATTTCAATTATGAAAATTAATTGTATTTTATTGGTACTTGTCGCTACTGCGCCCTTTTGATCTACATAGAATATTAAAATTAAATATTTTTTGGAAACTGTTGGCTAATTTAAAATGTACAATACGAAATTTTAAACAAAAAAGAAATTTCTGGTATTAATAAATGTTACGTTGTCTTAATTTCAAATTTTTAAATGATGTTCCCCATGAAATTCAAAAAATTTAATGGAAATACACATTTTCGAAAAATTGAAACTTAAAGCATGAAAAAGATGTGAGATGTGGTGTTTTCTACTTAATATTTGAAGTTTCTTTCTTCATCTGCATTTAATGAGAAAGGGCAATTCACTTTCGCATCCCAAGAAACTTCCATCTTATCCAGATCCTGGAGACGAACTCGTTTTGGAGTCGAAGAACCAGGTTCGGTTTTTAGCCTCTGGCTTTGATTCAAGATAATACTGATCGATGTACTTCTCAACTATAGAGATGAGTGGACGAATATATATATATTGAAATAAACATTTTAATTATTATGAAGTTACCATTTCGAAGTCGTCATAGTTTGTGCTACATTTAAAACATAAGGACTCATTTTCCAGGCTTTGACGTTAATTTGATGAAAACCACCAAATGGAAGTTTTGTAGATAACATATTTTCCGATAGTTGTCTCGTGCTGTGAACCCACATATCAAGGTAATTTCAATGAAATTGCTGGAAAAATCAATTTCAAGTAAACTTGTATGCAAATATTATTTCTATTTCGGCCATGATAAAAATATTGCATAGAACAGCTATTAAATAAGTGCAAATTTTTGAACTGTTTTCCCCAATTAAATATATTTGTATAATTTAAAATCATCTTTTTTCACCCGAATACCTGCTACACATAAGTTGCTGCCTTGTTGCCGAAGTTTAATACACAAAACTAATATAAACTAAACTATAATGCAAGGTGCACTTGTATTAATATGCGTTGTACTACTGGGTTGCCCAAAAAGTAATTGCGGA
>JXPQ01045462.1:0-10537 GCA_001014675.1 Ephydra gracilis
CTAAATTATTCTGACTATCCAACTAAAACTGAATCGAAAACACAAATCAGAACAGATTTCTTACGTTGATTTGCTACTATCGATGCAACTTTATCCTTAATTGAAGCATGACCGTTTACAAGAACATTGTCAATATTCTTGATCAATGTTCTCTGTTTATCTTAAGTGTGTTAAACAATTTTTACGTTGAATAAAAGTATCGAACAAAGTGGAATTTCATGTACCGATTTCAGATCGCTTAAAATGTCACAGAAGATATACGGGGAATCGACTTTATCAAAAACACGTGTATATGAGTGAAGCAATGCATTTAAAAGCCGAAATACCGAATTTATGAAAAGATTTTTCTCGCACTTGTTGGCTATCACCTTCTTCAACTGACGTTAACACCTCTCAGTTAAGGTTTGCAGGTATAAAACGAAAAAAATTTCGAAGGAAAACCCAGTTAATTTCCGGTATCTAATAAATCAACTCGTAATAACGGATTATTTATAATCATTTACGATCGAATGAACTTCACGTCATTAGGTTATAATTGCGCTTGAATTTTTGGCCAAAAACTCGACAAACATCAGCAACAAAACTCATGTATGGCCTGATATGTCATCGGCAAAGTTTTCTATATAATAACCCACGAATTTCCGTGATATACCATCGGTTTCATTTTTTCCAAGACATAAATTACCACTTCAAGCCATTCGTTTTCAATCGATAGAAGATAGAAAAATAATGCGCAGGGAAAATGAACTTTATTCCAGATAACCTTTTAAAAAGTGCATTAATAAGTTGAGTACATTGGAAAAACCTTACGTAATAGGTAACATCGTATATGAGGTATTACTTTTTAAATTGACGAAAAGCATTTGTCACAGTAAAGATACATACNATATGAGGTATTACTTTTTAAATTGACGAAAAGCATTTGTCACAGTAAAGATACATACATACCAATGGTAGAGTTATTCATTGTTTTATTTTTAAAGATTATAATAATATTTATTCATTTAAACAATTTTTAATAGAATATTAGAAATATAAATTATATGCGATTACGAAAAATTAAATCGTATATACATAGGTAACATGGCAAACTAGAAGGAAAGGTTTAATATTTTAAAAAATTCCAATATTTTTCAAGATCAAGAAAATCACCATCTTTATAAAATAGAAAAAAAAAATTATCATTCTATGAGGTGAACTTTAATAATGGTAATGTTTTCAAAAACAACTCTCGCAATATTGACAGAGATTTGAATAGGCAATAGAAGTCGCAAGTTGCATTTTGCTTGAGAAGGCGTTACAAACATTGTGAGATATTTTCAAGATGTTTTGATGCTTTCTATTCGAATACAATAGTATAAATGTATTTAGCGGGATTGCCATAAGCAATAGCTGGCCACATTTAGCAGTAGAATCATCGTTAATTAAATATTTGCAATCGCGACGGTTCTATAAAATTCCTATTCACTGCTAATTTGGTAAGGTATATCTGAAGTCACGTCCATAGTGCAAGTGTAATATTTAAATATACTGTTTTTTTGCTTTTATCAATTATCCATTCAGTCCTTATTTAAAAAAATGCAATTAAACACTAAATCCATTTAATCGAGACATATGATTAACTGAATACTTTTATTCTGCACACTAATATTTTATTTGTTTTTCAACTACACAAAGCAAGAATTTAATGTATATTGCATGCCTTAAGAATTAACGATGCGCTCAGGCTTTTGAAACGAATCAGCTCTATGTCGATATTTTTGTATTACCCGGGTATAGTCTTATTAGCACTTTTACATCTTTTTCTGTAAAAGCAGTAGGATATGGATGTAGGGTCTCTGCTTTCCAGCTGCAGTTTCTTTGTACCTGCAATAGGCTATTTTTGTTGACTTTGTTTATAAAAAGTTCATCGTATGTGATAAGAAGCTCTTTGGAGCATCTTTATTACATCTGTAAACTCGTTAAATAAATATTCAAATTCGTCAATATTATCATTGTTGTGTCAATCTGTGAATACAAACACTTGCGTAATTTTTAAGCTAGAGTATTGAAATGTTGTTTTTGTACATAAAGGTGACGACATTTCAAGGAACGGATCGTATCAATGAACATAATAGGATCTCAAAGAACTTGTAACCTTAAATCAACGTAAATTTGAAAATTTTGATGATTGCCGTATCATCAGTGAATTTCAGTAACATCGGTCGAAACCTAAAAGGTCAACTTTTAACTCCAAAATTAGGTAAAATTTGATTGATTGATTAAAACATCTTGTTTACTTATGTTGGAATTGAGTTAAAAGTGATATCGATCGATCAATACGTTTTACTTTAAAATTCACATTCATAATTTCAGGTATTTAATCTCTAGTGTTTTAACCAATATTTTCATCGCTAGTGCTTGAAACTAAATAACTTATAAATTAGTTATCTGAGAACACATTGCCACAAAATCTTTTCAAATCTTCGCAATCATAAGAATTCCCGTCGCACATATTCTGTTCATTGAGAAAGCTCCAAATTCGAAATTCATAACTATATTGGAACACCTTGAAATTATGGAATAACAGAATGTAACTCTCAAAGACGTTTTACCTCCGATTACAGTACAATTTCAATCAAGACAATGTTTTGATAGTATTCACTTGTTATGTTTACGGTTTAAACTAATTTTTACATTATTACGTTTTTTATTTTTGATTTTATTTAAATGGTGAATGGTGTATTTTTGCAAGAGTCGCATTAGTTCCTTTCGGCCCAAAATAAAAATTGAAATTTTATTATGTCAATCTCTCATTATTCAAAAATGTCGGACCCTATGTGAAATGAAATTTTAAAATTTCAACTACATCTCCGATCTGAAAACACTATTAAATAAAATCAATTAAGATCATTGAACTGAACATTTTCTTTATATATATGTATATATGCTTTCTGTATTCATTAATTGCCATGTGCAGAAAATAGAATGAAATTAAGTAAAATAAATAAATAATTCTTACAAAGTCAGCATGACATTTCAAACTTTCTTTCTTTGCTTCATTACATTTCATTGCAATTTACCGAACATAGAAAAAGACTCTACAGATATATAAAGTGTATGCATGTGTAAAAATTTAAACAAAAAATAAAAGATCAACACAGTCTAGGTTTATGGAATTCTAGTTAATGACAGCAGGGTTCTAAGGATAAAACATACTTGTTTTGTTCTTTTTGCTTCATTTATAATACTTTGCAAAAGCAGAATGTGCTCAAAAATGGTATGTTAATCCTAAGAAGAGGGAAAAGAAAATGTTGTTGTTTTCATTGTAGTATCTACTAAATAGAAACAATAGGACCAACATTGCACTGCACAAGGACAAATATTATATGTCTCTGTCTTCAGCAGTCTATATGGGCTGTATGCGTATCTTTTATTATTTCGATATTACATTCATATATATTTTTTATTTATTTATTTTTCTTACCTTTTTCGAATTTTAAATCTTTCATTTTATATATCTTACTTCTATAGCAATAGTGCTATTGTTGTTTAATAATAAAAATTGAATACACTCAGCAAATTGTGCATACACATACGTACGCGACAGAGACGTAGCGGCATACAACACTTTGGCTTCGTTTTTGAGTTGCCAAAGTGTGCATTGCTTTGTTGCTTTACCCATTAATGTTGTTTTTCATCGTAAGTTGAATAGTTTATATCCTTCTTGAGCATCTAATTAAGTATTTTGTCCGTCTTTCGTAAAAAAAAAAAAAACATAAAAAAATGTTTAGGCTTGTCTGCTTCACCGCCAGCATGTACGTTTTCCTTTCATAAAAATAAAAGGTTTTTTTTTTTTCTTAAATGTTAATTTTTCAGCAATGACTCGTTGCAAAAGTAGAAAAATCACGTATTATTATGTTTAAAAATTTTGAATTTCAAAAGTATTTTATTTTTGATATTTTCTTTGTTCCTTTTTATTCGTCTCTCTGCTATAAGTCTAAATATATGGTCTGTAGGGCTGTAATCGAGATATGCTTTCAAGTTGCTTACGCTGCTTTCTTAGCATTCATTCAGCACAATTTCATCGTTATGAGCTATAAAACTGTCGTCTTGAATTGTTGTTTCTCTTGCTTGTACTGAAAAATACATACTTATACGAAAGAATCTAGAAAGAACAACACAATGAAGACATTTCATAATTTTCGTTGCAGAATTTAAAGTCGACAGCAACGTTGACGTACTAAAGTGGCTAGGCGTGCAATTATTAAATCGTCTTCAAATAAGACCAAGCAAGTTAATTAAAGTAAACCACAAATAGCGCACATCCTCGTCTATCAATTCTACAAAATTTGTAAGACCCTAAAGAATTTCCATGTATGATGCATGTATAAGTATATCAGACACTTAGGTCAAACTATTATTCAAACACAACTTGGTCAAAAAATTAGCAAGAATTTCCAATATATCGCGAAATTTTTATAACCATAAAAATTTACTGCCCCATCCGAACTAATGCATTAGAGCCACAGATTCCAATCAGAAAATATTTTAAAATTAAATTTACAATATTTTTTATATTTAAGGGCTGACACTTGGCTTAAAGTGGTATTTGAGATTTTCAAAAGAATGAATCTGCCAGATACTGGGTTTGTTTTTCACAAAGATGATCGTTTAATAATACATCTGAATTTGTGAGCCACGACAGCTATCTATCTCACATTCCAACGGTGGTTTAAAGGAACAATTTCCTTGCTTAAACCTGACCGGCGTGGATTGGCCAAGAGAGAGATGCCAATTTCTCACAACATCTTTCGGCATTTAATTTTAATTTAAAATTTTTATTTCTAATAAAGCATTTTTACAAGCTATAAGAAAATAAGATGATATTTGCGAAAACATACTTTCATAAGAATGATAAGTTTAAGCCAACTTTTCAAATAACGCACGGAAACGTTTCGACTGAATGTTTAAATTGCCAGTTGGGTAATGAATATTACAGTCACATTTAAGTCAATGATGGTGATAGAGATCTTCGATAGGTCCCAAGGCTTGAACATATTTTGCACATTTACAAACTTCATTTTAATATTTTTAAATCTGATTGTATTCTATAACTGCCAATCTTTGTAATTTACAATTCATAGAAATTGATAGTAGCTTCGAAATTAAAACAGTTTATTTATTTTTGGAAACCACATCATAGTGGAAAAAGTCAACATAATGATGTTTATTATGTATTTGATGAAATCTGGAGTTTATAATATGTTTAGTATGTTTTCTCAAGAGCATTCTAAAATATTTCTTAGTTCCACCTTTAGAATAAATTAAGTAACGCTGATAACACAAATCCTCAACAAAACTTCAGTCGTTCAAATGTGATAGGCTTCTTTGCGATGACATGAGGTTCTTGGTTGTACACCTTAAATTTATTTGGCAATTGGAGTTTCTAATAATTTAAAATAACAAAATAATTTGGTTCTTTGACCAAATTCAAATTCGGCTGGCACGCACAAAATTTTCGGTAACATATATTGCCTGCCTCTTTAGTTTAAAGCATGCGATGAGGCGGAACGTCAACGAAAAATATTTATGCTTTATGGATTATCCCAAATATACAATATTTTTATGCTTAAAGGAGCTTCGTGATCCTAGGCCGTCGGTTTAGAACACTGCTAAAATTCAGTGCTTTGAACTAATTTACCCTAGAAATTATGAAAATTATGAAAATCTGTTCACCCAAACAAAATAAAGACGCAATTTTCCATCAGCATATAAATCGCACACATAGAATGAGATGTGCTACTATTTCAAGCTTCGATGCAATTAGGATTTCAATAGTAAAAGTTTTACAATTTCGATTAATGCATAACTTCATGCAGACCACCAAGCCTTAAAAAAGAACATCCGGGCCTTTGAAAAGTTCAAAAGCAAAACGCAGGTATAAGAGGTTACAAGCCCTCAGAAATGAAAAGTCAGTATTTCAGTATTTGAGATATTGCCGTAGGATAATTATATTTCATAATAAACTGACGGACCTTTGCATTTTCAACTCTACAATAAAATTGGCTTTTCATAAAACATTTTTTCGAGGTCTATAGTGTCTGCAACAACATAGAAATCAATTAAACCATGTCGGTATGTTAAGTACAAGACAAGAAAATTCTAATCTAATTGGTACGCATATTCTCCGAAGAAATTTTGTATCCCAGTTTGTGCTGGTACTGATACAATAAGCATTTTGGTTATTGCCAACACTCTGTGATCTAAGTAAGAGTTTTTATTACTAATTACAAAGAAATACCAATGGAATTTAATGCAATTTTCATACTGTGAACAGTAGCAATTCTTCTGGAAAAGGGCCATAGTTTGATAAAAATTAGACATGCTTCTGCAGTACACCTATAAGATCGAAATATAGGCCAATTTTTCGATGTTCGCTACAAAAATTAATCAAATTCAATTAAATTTCATGAAAAGTATAAAATGCAGAATAGCAACGCTCATGTTATGTGGGTTGGGGTTAATATCTATAAGGCCGTAATATAGTGCTACGTGAAACGTACACAAGTCCAGGTAACACGTGGGCGGACTTCTGACAACCACACCATGAAAATGTTTATGTGTCGAAAAATCTATTAGTTTACAGTTACTGCCTTGATTTTAATAAACACCAATAAAAACAATTTAAAAACTTTCTCGAATATAAACATTACCAATTGAGCAAAGAACATAATATAATTTCTTCATTTCGTGTAAATTAAAGTTATTAATTTTTATAAAAGATTTAAAACATTAAGAACTTACGCAAGTGGAAAATAAGTAGGCAAAGTATATGCATCCATTTTCAAAACCGTCGCAGCACCGTATTACTATCATTAAAAAAGTTCCATTTGTATTTATGCATTATCCGTCGGCATTTGTTAATTTGTATAGCACATGTGATGTCGGTTTCGTTAATTTACACTTGTTTTCGTTTGAATACTTTGTAATTAAATGCTGGGTTCACTGCCAAAAAACGCATTAATACGCGAATGCGTTACTTAAACTATCTTTAATACGACACTGTGTGTTAAAAATTATATTTTTATTTTTTTTATTTGCGTTTTGTATCATTCAGCACAAAGATGGAATATTATAAATTTAAATACTTATAGACAGCAAATTTTTTGCATTTGATTAATATAAATTTTGTTTGAATTATTCGGATTCAGCAAGTGCACAAAGTTAACAGCGCATGCAACGTGATCAGATCGTCTGTCTACTTGCTCACTATTTAATTTTAACACTGAGCTCGCCAAGCGAGCAAACTCGTATTATCTTCTTGTCTTGCTGCTAGCCTTACTGTATTTTAGAAAATAGAGATAATTAAGAGCGTACGAGGACACGTTTATTCTCAGCAAACTAAAAGAAACATCATTACAAAAATAACTGAAACGAAAAAAACATAGCTATAAGAAAAACGACATACATCAACAACAGCGTTACATACACATATAGTCTTTATGCTGAAAGCAACAACAACACCAAATACAGCATAAACGAATAAAAAAATTATAATAATCGTAAAACAAAAGAAATCAGTGGAACTGAATACACAGGCAAACATGTGTATTCTGTGCCATTGATATTTTCAGCATTTGTAGTTGTTTCTTAATACTGCTGTCTCCTTCTGTTACAAGTCGTTGATGAGTGCTGGCGATCGCCACAGCAGCAACATTTTAATGCTTCGAAACATCATTGAGCAAACAGACGCACCCACAATATACATATGAATATTTGTATATATATACTCCGATCATCAAGTGTACACAAAGCATGTTCATTCTCACACAGTTCGAAATTCACCTTAAAGAGAGCGATTCATACTGTTAAGCATTTATATGAGCAAATATGAGATTTGTATAGTGTGATGTGTAGTGGTAGCATTATGTGAAGTAATGTTGTTGTTCCTTCTCTACTTCATATTAACTTTTTATGTCGTTTTTTTCTGAAAATGTTACGAGCAAATTAAGTTATCAAGAATTTACAATTTAAGACGAACTTTGTTTGAAAAACCGTATCTCTGATGAAAACTTGAAAATGCGTTTGGTAAAGTGTATGTGTTACACTTTCGCGTAATTTCTTTGCAACCATTCGTTATTATTGTTAATTAAATTATTATTAAATTTTAACTGGACAGTCATTTATTTGTATGTATATATTTATAAATTTAGGTTGGCAAAAAATATGTTGGGTGAATTGGAAACTTGCAATCATAAATAAACCACGAGAAAGCCAAACAAATAGTTTAAACCACGCAACGAGCAAATTTACGCATAGTGGAACTACTGTTGTGTTTGTGATGCATTTTCGGCGTTGCTTTAATGTAGCCCAGTGTAATGTACAGTGTTTGGCAAAGTAATCTTTCCGGTTCTACTCGAATTTATTGACGATTGTTGACACCAAGGCTTTCTTTATTATGCACAAAATGTCTTTATTAATACCAAAATGCTCGAACGGCCGCTCGTTGCCCGTCGCTCAGTCGATGATGGCAACGCACGCTGCGATAGCATTAACGCCTGCGCGCCTCATTTTTGTTTTCAGGCATGAAGCATTTACTAAATTCAATATACCTTTGCAGGCTATTATATACGTAGCAACATATACACACGTACAACTATGCTTGTCGTGCATATACCGGGCAGCATGAATAATTTTTAAGCGACTAACGTGTATGTATACTAGCATGCACAACACAACGTTGAAAAATGAAAACGCCTTTGTGTTTTTACCTGCCACAAATTTCTGGAGTAGCATGTTTGTTTCCGATGATATTTAATTGCTTAATTTTAAGCCGATGTGCGTCGATGATGCACAGTAACAGCAAAAAGCAAGATCATACCAAATTTTTTACTTTGTACACGCTTATTGTTGTGCCTCGCTTTTAACAAGTTCATTTCTTGAATAAATTCATTATGTACATTTTTTTCCTTTTCTTATGTGTGATTTAGTTTTTTATTTAAGCATGAAAACGTATTAAACAAATAATAATTAGGCAACTACTACTCAAATACCGTTAATTACTAAACTAAATCAATTTAATTTTAATTAACTGCATTGAATTCGATCTCTAACATATTTATTACAGAATTGAAACTGTCAATTTTCAGCTACAATCATCCAAAAACAAAGTAGCTTGAATTTCAAGGAAAAGAAATATTATTACTTGAAAAACTCAGGCCCAGTAGAATCGAGTTTTAAATTCCGCGAGACTCAGTCTCATTTTAGAAAGAAGCTATCATCACCGGAATAAATGTCATTATGATAAAACAAGAGTTGAGGACCACTTCAGAATGGTTTCGATAATGTTCTCGTTGTAGGATTCTTTAATTATCCTCATATTTATTTAGATATGCTAATTAAATTTACTTAGTTGTTGTGTACAAGTTTTGAGAGGTGTTCATATATTGTTTTGATTTGATTGATTGATTTCAATTATCATTTGCATAACAATCAGTCGCCCAATTGGGACATTATTCTAATTTATTTCATTATTTAAAATTCTAAAAAGTATTTAAGCGTTTTATTTTGTATTTCGTAAAACAAAATACATTTGTTTTATATTATAGAGGGTATTACACACTTAATTCAAACATTTGTTGCGAGGATTGTTGCGAGGATTGAGATATCCCGTAAACCCAATCAGCCTACCGAAAAGCAAATAAATAATTTTCAAGTGAAGAAAGTTCGAAAAAGAAAGTCCAACAAATAATAAAAGTATTTATAACCAAAACAAGAATTTTTTTAAGATCAAATTGATTTTTTTCGTTATATTGCTCTTTAGACGATTTCACTGAAGATGATGAAGATGAACCTGACATTACAGGTTCGCCAACAAATTTTGTAAATAGCTTAAAAAGTTTTAGAGTATTTTACTAATGAATGAAGAAATAAATAAAAAATTAGAATATGTGCCTGTAATTTTGTTAAAACAACAAAATCTAAGTCATAAAAAGAAAAATGGTCTTTTTTATATACATTATTTGAAGATAATATATAAAAACCACCATAAAGAGAGTAAGCAAGAGCATATATCTCAGCACCAAACAGCAACTTTTTTCACTCGGTATAGGCCACAATAATGTTTAGTTATTTTAGCTTGAACAGAGAATAGATCGTACAAACACATCATTTTGCTAGGTTTCGATTTCCCACGACCCGAAATTTAGCCAAATAAGTATTAAAAACTTATAATTTTTTTAAATACTAATTTTATTCAGTTACATTATATTCGGGTTCTTTATTAAAAATTTATAGCACTTATTTCAAAAATTTTCAAATTAGATATTTTAATGAAGAAATTCAATTCCTTCAATTTAATTTTATGGCACTTATTTCAAAAGTGTTCAAATTTGATATTTTAGTGAAGAAATTCGATTCCTTCAATTAAATTTTTTCAAACTCAACATATTTTTATTAAATATTTTTAAGTTAGTAAGCTATATTATTTTCGGGTTCCTTAATTCGCACTGTAAAAAGGCTGTTTTTGTTCTCCCTATGTATAAAAGTTAAGCAA
>JXPQ01045462.1:14361-25617 GCA_001014675.1 Ephydra gracilis
TCCATACTTAAATGTTTAAGATCAGGAGAAGCACCGAACTTATTTTAAAAGCTGAAGTGAAGTAAGTGAAAACTGAGTGAAATCGTTTAAATCAGTGCTCTATTTTCATTATAGTGTAAAAAATACTTTTTTTCTGCAACCTTCAACGTTATAATAGTTTGCCATTACGTTATGCATTTTCTATACCTCTGCTTTAGATTAACATTATCTGAATGTTTTAACGTAGCTTAAATTTCTATATAGACCAAGACATTCGAACTATCGTTCTATGCAGTGTTACTTATGTACAACGCTGGTTGGGACTTCGTGACGGTCTACCCCTTATCCGTAAACCCTGAATTTGAAATCATTTGACTAAGTGAACCTCCCGTTTTCGAAAAGATGGTTATTTTATTTAATTATATTTGCTTGCTAAGAACGTTAAAATCCTGCTTCTAAAATAATGTACGTAAGTTAGTTATTTGAATTCTAAGATAGTGTAATTTATGTTTACGCCGGATCCTTAATAGACGTAGAGCTCAACCACTTGGAACTTGAAGATGTCAGTTTCTGCTGGGCTTGAACACATGAACATTATTTCTTGTCCCACTGTGTTTCAGAACTACAGGACAGATAATTTTCTCATATTTTATCATCAAATCTGAAAAGTCACACGCCCCGGTTGGCATCGGAAGGTTCCACCAGGTTCAAAACTTCATGAAACTTTGGGCTTATGATTTCGCAAAGCTTTATTAGTTTGTGATGTAAAAAGAACTAATCAGTAGTTGGTTCAATTTATGGCATTAGCCTTCTCCCGCATAGCGTAGAGAACATTAAGCCTCCAATCGTTCACCTATTCCAATGACTAGATTTTACAGAGCAGGTCGTAAATGCAATTTATTAACTTCACGCTAGGAGCTTTGTCTACTAGGAGTCTCAATAAAATTTGTGCAAACATAAAAATTTTAAGGCAATTATAGTTTATTTATTTATTTTCTTTAAATGAAAGCAAAATATAGCAAAGAAGGACTGCATAAATTTTTTTAGTTTAAAGTGTTTGCCAATGGGAAGAATAAAACTTAAGAAGTATGTTTTATACTTCTATCATTACAAAAGTAAAGGAAAGTAAATTGATGTTCTCCAAATGTGCCTGTAAAACAATACACAGACTATGCCCGTAAAACAATACAGCATAGTTCCCTGAACTTAATTACATTGCACAGCTTGAAGTAACATTTTAATTTTCTCGAAATTGTAGATAAAGAACTTATGACTTAGCATGAGAAAGCAAATTCTCAGCCATAAATTAACTAGTAAACTCAGGTCAAAGAATAGATATTAGAACGGTAAAGTAAACTTTATTTATATTTTTTTTTTAATGTTATTCTAATTGCATTAAATATCCGATACATAATTTCAAGGAAAATAAAAAAAATTCAAAAATTGAAACTTCGCCCTTATTAATCACTCTTACGAGGTTGCATACATAGTCGCATTGCTTTGATTCCAAATTTATGGCATCTGTAAACGCGAACAAGTGTTCAGATTTTCAGTAGAAGCCCGTAAAATTTGGACCAGATATGTATAAACTCCAAAAAAATATTACATAAGAACGTCATTCTAACTGACTAAAAAAAATGAAATATCTAAATTTCATGCAGATACACGAGCAAACAGGCATATGTACAGAAGAAAAGATGGATGGATGGGTAGACCGTCAACAAGACAAGTAGATATGTTCCGTATATATTTCAATGGCTCACTCGACACTACTGTGATGCAGTACGATTTGATAGAAAACTTAAACTTTATATAAATAATTGCTTACATGAAATTGAAAACAAGGTTCATGGAAAAAATTCAAAAACCCACGTATTGGAAAATTGTGACATTCTTTGTTTTCCCTGTTTAAATATTTGTATGTAAGAATTGAATTTATTCAAATATGGTTTATTTTGTTTAATTTCCTAAATGATACACGGATGCCGTCCATTAATGACAAAGTTATCAATTTGATTGTGAGTTTGTGGATGTGTACACTGCCATGTTGCACCGTGCATACCGAGTTGCTGGAATCTTCTACAAGAGATAGCCAGAGATGTTTTCTATGGCAACAATACCCCGCTCTTTCATTGCGGCCATTTTTTCTGGATGCTATATGTGTTCGTTTAAATTATGTTATAATTTAATTGCGTGGTAAGGAGGAAAGCGATGCTGCCTATTCTGCTAAGAAAAAAATGTCCTTATAATTTTTATATTGTGTTTCAATCATATCTCAAACGGCTCTGTGAATGCATGAATTCCCCATGCCGTCGAAGCTAAAGTTTTTGGATTCTATACTGTATTTGGTTTTTACCAGCGACTAACCAATGACGCTTGGAATAGTAAATAACACTTGGGCAAAGGTGGAATCTAGCCTTGACCAAATTTTAATTTGCCGAGTTAAAGACACAGAACCTTGGTACGTAAACAGTACCCAAAACCATCTTCAGAGTCCCTTCAGTTAAGATAAAAATATCAAGGACGCTAGCTATTTTACCCAAACAAACTTCCGTTTTATTTAATATCAACCTCAACTATTTGAAATGATTGAAAAGGAAGACACCAACAAGAATTGTCTACAGGCATAATTCCTTCGATGACCCCCCTCCCCAGTTCTACTCAAGACTAAAATTATTGAAATATCAATTTATATTTAAGATATTACGCGAAATAGAATTATTCAAAAATTTAAACTTCTTTCATCAGTTTAACTGTAAAACAAGGCTTTTGTAAACCGAAAACAGTAGAAACGTAAATTAACCTCAAGTCAAGATGTCCAACAAGACTAAGTTACTTACAATACCTAGTTTGAATTCAAATAGAACTGAAAGCTTAGCGTAAATATTTCTTAAGATAATTTTTGTATACTCAAATATTAAAATAGTACAGAATAGATCATTTCTAAATTTTGGTATTAAGTGTTATCGATTATTAATGTAACTTGATAATTGTAAATTTTTGGTGAAAAAATCCTTTACTTTGTATTATTCATTTTAAGTAATAGTGTCATGATTTGGACACTACACAATCATTTAATATACTCTTGCTTATGTAGTAGATTAGTACAGTAGTTGACTGTAGTAGTAGTACATTTCCCTTCTATAGTTTCTCGATCACCATGATGCAGTCTCTCACAAGACCATAATATTCCATTTAATTTGTATATTACTTTTTTCATTGCTACGTTGCATTTTCTTTTTTTGACTTTAAAAAGTTGTAAAAGGTTTGATGATTGCTTACATCTCGATTGCTGGCTGGCATTTAAAGAAATTCATTCGAAAAAATAAGCAGTGATAAAAAATAATCCAGTTTTATAAATTGTGCATGAAAAAATCTATATGAATTTAAAAAAGAAAATAATAAAATGCAATGAAAAAACGAATTCTCCAACCAATAAACTATAAAAAAAAAAAAATCGAAAGCAAAAACGAGTCGGTCGTAATACAAATCTTGCTGATGAAGACATTATTATTTATAAGGCCAACCACAGCGCATTGTACTATAAATGTCTGTATTTGCCTGATCTCCAGGTTCCACAAAAAAAAAAATTATAAATATACACATATAAAAAACTAAAAGAAGAAATATAAAGAATTATTTAAAAGCAACAACTAAATATACGCTTGCGTCAGCGTTTCTGAAACTATACACTATCTTGTTATTGTATTGCCTGCTTAACAGTCCTTCTATGCTACCCTCACAGTGATTGAAAAACAAGTTCTTGCTGCACGATTATCCACAAGAAATTTTGTATATCATTTTTTTTTTTAGTATTTTCTTTGGCTGGGTTTTGTTATTGCATATTCTTAATATACTCATCATGAAGGAAGAGCAAAAAGTTTTTTGAATTTTAGAATTTAATTTAAATAGCATTTTTTTAGTTTTCAATTCCACACATGTTGCCAAACGGTTCTATTAAAAATTTTGTGGACTTTGTTTGTTATTTAAGTACGAAATTACCAATGGATTTTGCTAATTTCTTTGTGTTGATTAATTACAGCAATATGCTGTTGACGAAACGTGAAAATGTAAAATGTTCCTGTACTTGTTCTTGTTTTTTAACAACAAATCTACCTGAAACTCAAAAGGGGTCCAAGTTTCTCGAAAAATATGTATGTGTCCACTCTTATGAGGAAAGCTCAGCTTGTAGATCCGAAGGAAAGCGTTACATGAGGTACAGTTGCATATTCAAAAGTATGTTATGCCAAAAAATTACACTATGTGGCTATTCTGTTCTTAGAAAGATATCCATAGGGTCACAAAAAAATTGGTGTAGTAATGTCCGTCTGCTGTCTTCACTATAAACTAAAAGGCATTGGAGGTATCTTATTAAAAATTTTCGCAAGTGCGTGCATGGACAAAATCTATTTATAATTCCGACAAATATACATTTTGTGTATATGATACAATTATACTTTTTTAAGAACCATCCCAAAATGTGTATGATCGCCCGAGAGATTGACAATTATCAAGCCAAATTCATGAACTCTCATAAAGTGGACCTAAGCGGTCGATTATTCATAAATCAGTACAAACCCAGCCCCAGAAGACGTATAATTTTATTCGTTAAGCACGAACGAAATTTATTACAAAATAAAAATAATTATTAAGAATTATATTTGGCTACTAACGACGACTAAAAGGTGACCGACTATTACATCTTTCATTTTATTCTTCTAATTTTAATTTCATTATTTTTTTATGAAATGAAGTAATTTCATCTTTTGTATATATGCTTCAGGAACAAAAAATTTCGTTCTGGTCGGGGATTTTGGAAACAGCTGTATCTAAAACCCAAGCAATTCTGACAATTTTCGAGAGAACTTTAATCATCTTTTGAAAAAATTTTTGTGGGAAAGCAACAGACAGTTGTACACACGCCCAGACCAATGTGGTCAGAACGATTCCTGACTAAAAGCTTTCTTGGATTTTGCCCAAAAAAGTCTTATCAAAATATAGAACCAAATAAAATCATGGATTAAAAAGTTTAAAAGCTTTTAAGCACCGAGAAGATTGTATTTTTTTATAAAAACAGAGTATAAAGTGAACGACATGTAATGCTCGGCAGACTTTTTCAATTTAAAACTTCTTGACAAAACTAATTAATACTTTCTTGCATTTCTGGGCTTTCCTGATACTTCCTATCCTTATATTATTTCTCACTAAGTATTGTTTGTTCCCCATTCCACTGTTTGCTGCTTGTTCACAATTTGTAAAATTAGTGCTACTAGTTGCTAGTAGTCGTTTCTACAGCAGTTGCATGCAATTTGGGCTACATTTCCGAGAGAAGTTGATGCACCCACGTTCTTGTTTGAGAAAATCAAGTTGCTTGTAAAAGCAAATATTTATTTTTAGTCTTCTTGCGTAAATTGTCCATGCATATTATTTAACATGTGTAAATAATAAATATTGACAATAAGTGAAAAAAAAGAATTAAAAATTTAAAAAAAACGTAAACAAATAAACACGAATACATCACAATAATGCCATTGCATATAGACAGACGGTCTTTGGTAATTTTATTTATAAATTGCGCCACTGATGGACGTCCAAGCATCAAAGCAATAGCACCATCTTCAGTTACAACTAAGCTATTTCAGACATACGCTAAGTAAACGTTCCGCTTTGGAAGTTCATAACCGTTTGTATCGATAACTTAAGTATTAATTTGTTGACGTCCAGAAATGAGATCGCTTCTGTTCTTGNGATCGCTTCTGTTCTTGAAATTTGAATTCATACAAAACTTTTGAACCCGTGATGATATTTGCGAAACAATTACACTTTTTTGGTACAATATTAGATATAGTCGTGGTAAAATTGCAATATTAGTTTTAAGCAATAATTTAGATAAATCATCACAAATAAAATGTGATATTAGAATAGAAATAATTTTGATAAAATTGCAATACTAAGATCAAACAATAACTAGGGTAAATCAACTAATTGCAGTCTGGGTTGTGGAATAATATAGTCGGATGTACCACCACAAAAACAGGTGAAAGAGCTAGAAATACAAACTGACTTCACACTGAAGCACTCGAGAAGGCTTCTCAAATGGAACATAGGAGGGCCGGTGGGGCACTATCTGAGAGCAGCAGGACTCAGAAAACAATTGAAACATTAAACCACTCGGTTTTTGTTGTACGATACCGAAAGCAGAGCCTTATATTTGGATACCTGTTTTTGAAAAGGGGTAAAGAAAAGTAGGGTGGAAATCATCTTAAATTCCTTGAGATTATTCATATTTTAATGACCACACAAAAATACGGTAGCGGGTCTCTGGGCCATTTGAGTAATCTTTTGATAAGAACTTCAATGCCACAAAACAAGATACAATAGTCAGTCACAGCCGTCTACATAGTACCCGACAGTAATCTAGCTCTACGAAATTGCATTATAGCAAACTTTTAAAAATTCGTTTACTGTATTTTCTTACTTTTTTAGTGAAATTAATTTGTCTTATACCTCATAATATAAAAGAAATGGGGGAAAGCAAATATTACTTAATTATTATTATGAAAATTTACCACTTTCTTAAGCTTATCATGTTTCGGAGACTGCATCTTATGAGATGTAATGAGTTTCAAAAAAGAAATATGAAGTAATAACTATAAAAGACGCGACAATGAACCGAATTCAAAGTTCTTCACTGATTTCGCAAATTACTTTAATATCGAATTGCAGAAAATTTCAGTAATGTTTTTCCAATTTTTAGATAAACCCAAGCGCAAAATTATATGATGTCTACGCAAAATTACTGAACGTTTATTTGCTGTTATCCTCATTTTAATGTAATCGAGAGTAAAAGTTATTGATTGGTTCCATTTACGAGCCTATTCTAGGTTTATACGTATAAGCATGCAAAGCAAATTCCTTTATGCTAGCTCAAAAATGTCTTAAATTTTCGTGAGAGTAAAATATAACCCTACCCATTTTACACAAATCCACGTTCCTTTTGCCGATATTTTTAAAATAATTTTTTCAAGTATTTCAAAATTAGTGAAAGAGTTTATTTTTTATTCACAATATATTATCACTTACATGTATCCTTTCGAATTAAAATTAATTCAGAAACGAAAACTATTTTTCTTGGGAAACTTAGCACATTGATCCAGTTCTCAAAAAATCCATTACTTCAAAACGGAAAAACATTGCATTATAATATTTACTATTCATTCAGAATAGGTTACTAATAACCAAAAAAAAAAAAAACGTGCAAAATAATTATATACATTTCACTGCAAAAATGTATGCTTAATCTGAAATACAATACATTGAATTGGAATAAATATGAAGCGGCAACCCTGTGCAAAAGCTAGAATCTGGCTTATTGGTAAGAGCACGTTATTAACAAAGTCCCCTTCTCTCACGATTTTAACGAAATAAGAAAAAGCTTGTGAGCAACTTGAAGGCGGAGTTAAGAAAACTAGCGAAAAAATGGCTTGCGAAAATATCAATTTATGTTTTTCTTTTTATCTTTGATTTTGATATACAGGAGTATAAGCCGTTTCTTTTGTGAAAGTGTGCATCTGGTAATTCACAAACAGGGTTATGAAAAAGTTTTCAGATTATTGGCTATCGGCAATATAATTTTAATCATTAGCTGATCCTGCACAATTTAAAATTTTGATTTTAAACCATGAGGTGTACAATGGTCTAATTTCCATTATTTTCAATTGTTATTATTTTTGAAATTTCATTTTTTCCATACAAAAACTTTACGTGTTTGAATAAATTCTAAAATACTGAATGCCAAATGCATTAAAATTTGTTTTCGAATCATACAACGTGCAATAACAAAAGTTCCGTATCAAAGATTGTCAATCTGTAGTGATAAATATCATTTAAAGCAAGATACACGTAACAGTCGGTCATAACTGACTGCATAATACCTAAGAGTCGTCCATTTCAAATAATCAAATGTATTTTGAATCTTAATAATTTGATATATATATGTATTTAATTTAATTATGTTTCTTGCAATTAATTACTTTGCCAACTTTGAACTTGCATGCAAAATATAAAATGTGATTGAGTCTTTGATTGATAATTATAAAAAATGGCACAAATTTTTTGGACATTCTGGAATGTGTAGTATTGCACTTAGTTTTTATATTATCATATCCAATTCTTGTTGAGTGCCTTCTGTTTATTTTGTTTTTGAGTATTTTTCTTACTTAGCATTTTGGAATTGTTATGATTAGTATAAAAGAGAAGTAACTTATTTAATAAATGGGTTTTGTTCCACACTCATCTCTATCGTTACTGTCATTCCTCAAGGTTAATTCTTCACGTTTCTTTTTGAACTNCGTTTCTTTTTGAACTAAATTAAATGCAACGATACATACATTTCAATCAGTGACTTTCCACGTTGTCTGTAAAGCGACATTGATACCTCTGAAACATTAGCTTTAGGGCTATTTTGAATTTTACTGGTGGAATATTATCATAACAAGGTCGAAAAAATACGAAAGATGTCGTAAAAAATTGAATTATTGGAACGGTATTTGGAAGAATTTCATAAGAATACAGATGTGTGCAGATAACTATGCCTTCAGCCGATAACTATGCCTCATAAATATGAAAGATGAACTTTTTTTTAAATTGATGGGATTGTTTTTTTTACGCTATCCTTTCTATTCTAATACTTTAATTAATTTAATAATTTTCCCTTATTCAATTCATCGATTAAAGTAAGATTTAATAAATATGTATAAATTATTAATTATTTAGGCAAAATACACTCATATACAGGTTTGTTGGACTTATTACATGTTTCACTTACCCAGATTTTGAAAGAGGAAATTTCATGTTAACAATTATGCTTGTTGTTGAAAAATATTTAATTTTAAATATATTTTTTTTAATATAGAATAAAAAGTAATAAAATTACTTTAACATAAAATTCATTCTATGTTAAATACAAATATTAATAACATCAAATTATGTATATAAAAAACTTTGAATTGAAATTTTTGATTTGAGTTAAATTATACGTATTTCTTCCTTAATGTCCCAAATGCCGAATCTTTAATATTTTGCTTAACATTACGGCTGGACAAGAGTAATGCTTCCAAAATGTAGTACATCGAAATCAATAACATAAAGACGCAAATTTCTAACGGAACCGCTACGTACAAAAATAATCCGCTGAAATATTGAAGTTTTCTAAAAAAATCTAACTTGCAGAGGTAAACAAAACATTAAATTGAACGTATAGAAGTCGAAGCAGACAAAAATTGTTTCACTAGCAAAGGTTGTAAGATTAAATTTATAGCAGTTTTTGAAAATCCGATTTTTGATCAATCAATCAGATCAATATCAATTATACGCACAGCGTTCTCTTTGCATAAGTATTGCTCTCTGCTTTGTCACAAATCAAGCNGCAGCTTGTGCACCTATGGCCTACACTCAAAACACTTTAACAACGTAAACAAATATGCAACGCAGCACTCTGATGGTACTGTCATGTAATAATTGTATAATTTAAATCAAATACTGTACGATGTGTGTGCTCTGCTCTGCATCAAACCAATTCTTGAATAAAACGAGTACAAGTATAGACATGAATTAAAAAAGAACGTCCTAAGTAAAATCACCACCGCATACGCTGTGGTCAATATATGTTAAAGTATCAGTAACACTGCAAGTTAAACTGAAAATTTTGTTTTCTGGTGCCAACGACTCCCCTAGCAAAACACCGCAAATTTTCCCGTATTTCCTTAACTCTTGTAGAAAATATTGTAGCAGTGCTTTTTAATGAAATAACAAGAAGCTCATTGATTATCTTACGGTTTATTTCATAACAACAAAACAAATTGAGAGCATAATGCATAATCAAATAAAAAATAATTTAATATTTTTAAAATTTTGAAAATTAAATAAAAAGTATCGCGTTCATAGACATAATAAATTAGCAATAACTAACTAAAATGAATTGATTTGTTTTTGGTTCGGTATCTAATCACATCTTATTTCGTGTGCAACCATACTCGTACCGCATAAAAACGAATATACACGAATACAATCGAAAATGTGTTTGCATGCAGATTTCTGTTGTACACCAAGCTCTTGAGGAATAACGACTGAAAGACATGCCAGACGCTCTAAAATGTGAACATTGTGGTCCAAGCCCTTAGATTAGAGGTCGACATGCATACGAGCATTTTCTTGGTAAAAGGTTGAAAAATCTTCAGGAAATCTGCTTACCTAAGGAAGCTGTACAGAGTCGTGAATGTTTATGTCGCCTTGTGAATTTATTTTGATCAGTTTTTAATTAAAACATAATTAATAATTAAATGGCCGTCTTTACTAGCCAAAGAAAAATACATTCATTTGATACGTTTTCCATTACTTTTTCAAACATCTCTTGCCTTGAGCTCGCCAATGGTCTGAGGCTTGCTTGCTCCACAAAAAGAAATCCGAAAGGGTAAAATCTGAAGATCTGGATGGCCAGTAATATTGCCTCTTTCTGACTTCAGACTTCCAGAAAATTTTCTTTGTAGAACTTGAACTGTCCGATTTGTAGTGCAGAATGGCGCAACGTCTCGTTCAAATCAGTAACCTTAACCTAATTAGTTAACGTCCACCGATATTGATTTCCATTGCCTATCTCATTTCGCGAATACCGCAAACACCGGCTCAAATCATCTGAAGAACTTACTACAATTCAGCTGCACCGATGGAGATGCCAGAGATGCTGTTTTCCACAGAATTTGAAATCATTGCATACCTCTAAAAATTCGAAACCTAAATTCCGGTAAGAAAAATATCTTAGCGCTTTACGCGAATCCGTCTACCATTTGTGCCATAAATGTTAAATTTTTTATCGTTCGCTGAATAAAAGTCTTACTTTTCCCTAGTGATAAGGTGAATTCACATGAGAGTCTACCAATTTTGCATGTTTTTTCATTTGAACGCTCAGATTACAACAATGCTTTTACAAATAAACACAGTAACTATGCAAAGCGCGAGTACTTTCCGTTTTTGATTTACTCTAAAACGGTACCAAAAGCCATTTCAATGTAAAAATAAAATTATATTTCTGAGCTCAAAAAAATTTGTTTATACAATGAAAATCATCAACTATAACACAAAGAATCAAATATATAAAATGGATTGTCTATGAGAAAAAAAATCTAAATGAATGTTTAATTTAGTTCCTGTCGTTTTTAAAACAGAGTTTATATTTACATGAATTGGAATGTATTTCGACAGAAAAAAATAGTATCTGAT
>JXPQ01045524.1:0-10225 GCA_001014675.1 Ephydra gracilis
ATTCATTAGCTTTATTTTATCATATAACTTGTAATAAATGAAATGTGAAATGAATTCCGAAATAGAAATAAAAAATTTTAAATATTAAATGAAATATTAAATGAAAAATAAAAAAAAAAGTTAATCGTAGTAAGCTCTTTAGTTCTAACTTATTAACAATTCGCACCGCCAAGCGGGAATAGATCTTTCTCAATATGATCATTCCGCTCCGACTGCTTTCTTTGAATTTATGCATTACTATTATTTTACATTAAAAAAAAAAAAATTAAAAAATAAAANNCATTACTATTATTTTACATTAAAAAAAAAAAATTAAAAAATTAAAAAAAAAACTGTAAATATTGAATTGGTTCATAAAGTCGTGGTTCTGCAATTGCGGATAAGGAAATAGAGTAAATTGTGGAATGATGGGATATTAATTGAATTTGATATAAAAGCAGCAAAGCTGTGATATAAAAAAAGCATAACCGTTGCCATCAATGTACAATTCGATCATTATGAAATTTTGCTTATAAATAAATCACAGATTCTCCTTTACAAATTTTACCGTATTATTAAAAGATATTAATTTTTTCCATACTTTATAACCAAAAAACATCGGAATTCGCTAATCAAAGCATAATGATCACCAATTGGAGTACGCTTCGAGTACGCTAGAATGTTTACACCCTTCTACAACAAACAACAGCCGAGAAGCGCCATAATTGATCAAACTATGTAATAAGAATTCATTTTTTACCCTATGAGATAAATTTTTAGAAATAAAGGAAATAGTAATAGAAAGAGTGGCGGAAACAGCAGTACACAGATAACAGTGTTACGCCGATGTCTTCAGCGACAGAGCCACGTAGTGAACGATCTCGTCCGTCGTCTTTTACTGGACAGTTCTAAGTCGGTAACAGAGAATAAAACCAATAACTTATGCTGTATTTCCACCAGAAACAGTTTGAAACAGTTGTCACACGTTCTATCTAGAATTGAAATACAGTGTATATACAGCAAAATGAAATTAATTTGAAATTGATCTAGTATTATCAATTTTATCAAATTAACCTCCAAATCCGTGAAACAAATAAATAAGAAAAAATAAAGAGTTTTTATTTGCATGCGTAGAAAAAGACTTTAACAAAAATTTTTCGCTTTTAGACACATTATTGCATGGTTAGAAAATATCAATTGAATTATTTTATCGACAATATTTCATTAGCTGAATATTTTGTTTAATTACAAAAGTGTATGCTTATTAATTATGAAACAGACTCTATAACAAAAACAATAAGGTTAGTTTGACGTCTTCTATAGGTCTTTTTTGTTGTTTTAAGCCAATACATAAGTTTTGGAGGCATAAACGATAATGTTGAACTTAATTTAAAAGAAATTCTTATTTGTGTATTGTTTAACTGGGTATAAATATCACACAATAATTATGCTCTGGAGAGAATTGCAGGTATGTTACCTAGCTCATTTTATCTCGGTAGTCGTAAAAGTAAAGAGTATCAAGACTTAAAAATAAACACTATGAATACAGAGGACATACAATCAATCTTTACGCGCACTTCAACCAGAAAATTAAAACTAAATACTAGCTCATCACATTACCATTTCTTTCGTTTGCTGAACTTGCTCTCAGAATCAAGATGTGCGAATAAAGTTATTAAACCATTAGTTAAAAAATTTATCTAATTTAATAGATTTAAAATATATATATTTTTTTAACCTAATAACTTGGGTGAAGAAAAGAAAAATATACATATTCCTAACGTATACCGTTTTCAATATGCCACATTAAACATTTAAATACACCATTATGGTCCACCCCTATTGTTGTTTTTTTCCATTTCGAACCTAACTTAATTTATTCGGACTTCAAGTTGATCAGCCATAAAAATGTTCATTTGCTTTATCAACTACTTGGATAAATATAAATAGTATTGAAATACGCACAAAGACGAATAAAAAATGCTTAATAGAAAAATATGCAAGTAAACGGTAACTTTAAAGAATTCGTTATTATGTAGCATAGCTGAACATTGCACTGAACTAAATAGCTCTCAAATATATCTTAACCAGCGACTTGTTGCATTGTTAATGTACTTATTAATTGCTGACATAGCTTACCATACTCAAATTGGTCACCTGATATGCGACGGAGCTTAATACCTTTACCAGCATATTGGTTATCACGACTGCGTCCTTCGAACACTTGCAATTCAATTTGCAAGCCACCGGAATACTCTAGGCTTAGGTTGGTAATCGTTGTACTAGATGCAGGCGGGGAATAAGCAGTTGCAACGTCCATGGCCGCTTCTTGATTTTCTGTATTGGAATTGCTATTGGATCCAGTAAATATACCTGTTTGTGATGCTGTTCTCGCGGATGACACAATTGCACTTATACTGCATTCATCCAGACCAGAACTGCTTGCATTGTCTTCGATGGAGCTGCTTCCATTATGTAGTATGAAAACTTTTGGAGGCATAGTGGAATCAATTGTTTGTTTGACCATTTCCAATATTCGGGTGGTGTCTAAGTTTGAGCATTCATGCGGTAATGGCACTTCATAACACATTTCATCTGACATCCGCCTCGAATCACACATTGAATCAGGTGTTAAATGACCTGCTTCTGTATGGTCTCCCACTTCTGAATGCTTATCCGAATGAAAACCTGAACTAGCAGATGGCTCTTGGCATGGTGATAAATTATTTGAATCGTTGCTAAGTGAATCATCGGAGAACACAAGTGACTTATCACTACCCCGACGATTTTCACTTTCATTACCAACACCAGCTGTATTCGCCACAGAAACTGTCGCTTGACCTTCACTTTCAATACTCGTTTTACGTCCGATGCCTCTTGTAATGGAAGGCATGTCGGAAGATGGTTCATTTATGATCAGCCCCTGTTATATAAGGTTTTTTTTATATGCATATTTAAATCTTTTAGACTGAATTCTGTATATTACCTGTAAAGAAATTATAGGTGCGTGGCATTCTAATGAATCACAATCGCTATCTCGACTATTATCAGAAGAAAGAGCCACGAGAGTTATCTCACTACCTTGAACGTCCGTCAAGCAAATTTGAGGATGCGCTGGTTGGTTTGTTGGCGATGTTATATCTTCAGTTTGTACACCAGCGGTACACCCAGCATATGGGGTGCCTGTTGTAATTGAATGATACAATTGACCATTTGCATTTTCTTCTTGTATTATACAAAGATTCGGCGATGCCGGTGGTGTAGTAACTACACGAACTGGTTGTGCCGGTGATAAATTCATTGGCTTTAAATCATAATAAGAAGTCGTCGGCGAATACCAATTCGACGTTACTTGTGTTTGTTTCTGCTTCTGGCAGTAACTTTCAAAAGCACTGCTGTCTGTGTCCATTGAAAGATCTAACGGTTGATTAATTGCAGCATTCATTTCGCAAGCCGCTGATGTTCCGCGTGTTATAGAACCCCCACCCNATGTTCCGCGTGTTATAGAACCCCCACCCCCGGCACTCGTTGTAAGTATAGACAAACCTTTTGTTATTTGGGGTAGAGGGGAAGAAGCGCCAGCGCCAATACCACTGCCGCCAACAATACCGTTTACATTGCAATTTGTAAAAGCAGCTGCATTAATAGGTGCTATATATTGGTTTGTAGAAGATGCGCCACTGAAACTGCCATAAACCGGTGTCTGGCATTCGCTGTTGCTATTTGAGCTTTTATAAGTTCCTTGTGGATTAACAACAGATCCAGCACAACTGTTGTTTGCACCAAGCGTAATATTACTGAATTGTCCAACCAATCCCGTGCTTAATTGATATGTCGATTTTTGACTTTGATATTGCTGGTAACTGTGTGGTCCAAGCATAAATTTTGAATGTGTACCTAGATTATTGAGTGGTCCACTGGCAACTGAGCATGTAGTTCCACTTTTACTGTATGGATATGATAATGGCGATACACTGTAACTGTACAATTGTTGGGGTTGTAAATGTGTTATATCCAATTGCCCGCCACTAGCAGCATTGTGTGAATGAGCCGTCAATCCTAGTTGTGACGCCAGCTCTAGTGGCACCATTCCAGTCCCCATTATTTTCTGTCCTATATCAAGACTTATCTTTTGTTCTTTTACCAAACGATCCAATGCTGGTAACAGACTCTTGACAGCTTCTGGTGGCACTTCAATATCATGTGCTCGACGCAGTGACATACTCATTGCTGGTTTTCCATGTATTGGTGAACCTTATTATAAAAGTATAATTAATTAATAATAAAATATAATTAATCGTACTAATATAAAATGTGCATGGGACTGTAGCCAGGATGAAAGATTTCGTAATCTTGCCGAAAGTGATTCAAATTTTGATTACATCTTACCAGGCAAACTGATTGAATTTTCTAAAAGCGGCGGACTTGGTGCAACCAAAAAATTACGTTGAGCGATACCTTTTTGTAGATATTGGCATTCTTGCAGAGGTCCTTGGAATTGAGCTTTCGACCCTTCCGACGCTCGCCTTACCGGGCTGTACCGACCTATTAAAGAAATAAATAGTCATACACGTATCTTAATTGATCATTACTATCGTTTTTATTAACTTCATAGAAAATATTGAAATGACATTCTTTTGCATAATAATATAATATGTAGCTTTGTAATGCAAGTATTAACTGCAGACAGTAAATGTGTGACAAAAGTAATTAAAATGCTAGTTTTAATTTCACGACTCAATTTTCGATTGTATCAACCTCTGTGTTTAATCAAATAAATAAATATAGAATTTGTAATCTTAAAAGTAATATTTAACCGCAGATAGAAGTAATAGTCTCACAACACAAACTTCATAATGTAGCTCAGGTACAGCACCTACCACCTGAATGAGTTCCAATAACTTAAACAATGAAATGCGTGACCTGCAATTGGAGTACAATGAATTCGGAAATAATAGATATACGGTATCTGAAACTTCGCAATAATTTTGCTCATTATCCGTATAAAATATCATTACATAGTTATGCCTAACTATAAAATTTGCAACACTTTCAAATAACAATCATAACATTAATTGGCATTTCATCGGAATCACAGATTAAAAATGTATAGAATGCAGAACCGATTTGGATTAGATTTCGTAATGGTTTGAGGCCGAATTAGATATTTCTAGCTGTGACTTTAAATAAATTGCACTCAAAATATTTTTAAACTATGCGTAATTGAGCATTAAAGACTCCGTTGAAAACCCATAGGTGTACTGGAGGTAACCATGATTTTCATCCATTCAAGCCCACTTTTGATTTAAATATATGTTCACTCATTTCTGAAATTGCGATAAGTCTAAATGAAAACTGAGAATAATTCTGCATAAATACTCTTTTGGGACTTTTAAGGTGTACTGAAGGTGTCTCTGGGTTTTATTCAATCATTCCTCGTTTTTAAAATACAAATAGAAGTTTTATTATCTTCGTAATTTGAAAATTTCATTCGATGTGTGTAAGTACTTGAAATATTGGTCGGATCTCAACCAAATTCAAATTTCAACTAAAATTTTTCCGCATAAATGTTTACTAAATTTCCTTGATTTAGCTTAAACCCTTTTTTCTATTTTTGGATATGGTCGGACACACGAATGGACATACATGGCTAAATCAAGTCCTGTGGTGATGCTCTTCACATCGGTATATATTTCGATAGATCTTTGGACTCTGGTTATGGGTGTTACCACCGTATGATCAAAGAAAGTGAGTTTCCCAATGCGTTGCATTTAAAATAGACTATGATCGAGCCAGCATTAACGACATATGCATACAGAAAAATAGGCTTTGAGCAAAAGTATCGACATAAGAAGACAAAGTAGTAGCCGAAATCAAAGCCAAAATCAAAGCACTACTAAAATTTTTTTGATCGCAAATCATCGTTCAATATGGCAAAGTTGCAATTTGAAACCACATGCGCTGCGATTTGCTAGAGCAAACGCGGCCAACCGTGGAAGGATGACGACTCAAAGTTTTCTCGCCGGTATTCGTAGCTCGGAAATAAAGAAAGCACCATTGTACTTCTCAAACTGTAACGTTCACGCTTACCCACGGACAAATCGATTCATAAAATCGACAATAAAGAATCGCAATAGAAGAATTCGATGAACGCGTTTTGTGGGCAAAGAATGCTTATAAATAACAGCCAAACGGAATTCAAAGGACTACAATAAACGGCAGTAGCAATAGCAAATAATCCACACAGCCAATAATGCACACAGCAAAGGGCGAACGGGCGCTCTCCGCTTATACTAGACTACCGTAAAAGCGGTCTGCACAGTGTTGTAGATGCATTATTAAAAAGGTCATGTTCTTTTGCAAAGAACGGTGTCATTGACATTGACTTGCTTAACATCTATTCGGAATAGACATTTTTAATGAGTTGTATGGCTTTTTATATTGTTCACGTTCCTTTCGAACAATAATTTTACTATTTTATTCATTTAATTTTCATAATGAAATTTTTAAATTTAGATTTGCTTTTAAAAGAAGAAACATGGTGTTTTAAATATAAATAGATTTACCTTAGACCGGAGATCAACGCATAAAACAAAACATGGTACCTCCTCTCAGGATATTCATGCGGTTATTTGGAATGTGAAAGTGATTTTCTTTCAGTCGGTGCAAGCGGCTATCACCAGTGTTATGAAAAATTAAGCAACACGAAAGACCGATGCTTTACCGTCGCTTCAAGCAGAATTATGCATGTGGAACCACAATACTGAAATAAATATACCTCCGGTTAACGGATATTTCATAGAACCACCAGGATTCAAGAAAATCTTGTTTGTTCCAGCGGGTAATCTGAACGAACTCAATAGATTTTATTAGCATCGGATGCCGGGAAATTCATTATCCTGATTGGAGCAATTTATGCTATGCCATCTACGATTTGGAAGTTTTAGATTAACAACCATCCGTTGTCAATAATGACAAGGTATTACTAAAGCATTTTACAGAAATATGTCGTTCCTGTATTAGCTCTATCACGAAGTTGAATATAAATATGGAGGAGTAAAATGATATTCTTGTCCAATATCTAATCAAAAAACTATTCCAACCTTTACTGAGCTTTATTCCATTTTAGACGCGCAGTATCTAAAATAGTTACAACGTTAAAAGTTAAGCAGTAACAGCAGTCTGTACTATGAGGCTGTCGGAACTACAAAAATATATTTTTCGAAGACAACAGCATATTACAAATGCTGCATACTATTAAGGCTAAACAAACGTGACCCATTTCTGAATGATCTGATCAACTTTTGCGTGATTTTTTCGAATCTATCGACATGTGCTTAACTGAGATGCGGTTGGCTGTTTAAAACTACAAACTTTTTCTAACTGACTTGGATATAATCATAAATCCAAACTTGTAGTGTTTGTTGGGGTAAACAAATCACACTATGTGGACACAGAAGCCAATATATACAGGACCACATCATGAAGAGCTACGGGGTTGCATGTAATAGACAAGCAGCAATCGATCATGACTGTTCTTTCTGCCTCGGTTATATTGAAATCAGCGCTCGGGTGTCAGAGTATTTATAAGCCGAGTTTATATCAGATCGAGCAGCAATACTGCTAGAATTACTAAACAAAGTGTTAATACTGATGTAACAGGTTTATAAGGATCTGACGGATCCACGAGATTCTTCAATGTACTAATCTGAGTTCCACTGTGTACAGTTGCGTAAGATAGGGAGCTTTGGCGTATACAAACTATTAAGCTGAAAATAACTGCATTTGGTCATGTCGCTGCATTGCAGATGACTGAAAAGAAGTGGACAGCACATAGCACATTAAACCACGATCGGACAAATAAAATCTGGAATTAACAGTTCAAGTGACCTAACATTAGGACCATTATCAGTTTTAATTCTGAAATCATTAAATTGACAAAGTCGATCAAGCAAAACATTGAAATTGGTTGCAAAAACTCTATCATTTTTATTTCGAATATAGCTTTACATTGCATTCGTTGGCTCAGTTGGGTGGAAGGTGCCAGCATTTTTTATTGGAGTGCCGTGAACTTGGCCTTAACAAAAATTTCTCAGACAATATTACAACGCTCAATCTATTTCTGGAAAATCTCAAAACGAACTTCTGGAGATAGCTTTCGTATAAAAAACCGCCTATTCCTGTATAAATCAGAGATATCTATATATTCCGCACTTAAACCCTTATGGCTTATTAATTATTTAATATAGTCAAATAATAGCAATAAACGGAGGTGTTTATTCAACCTTGAATAATGTATGTAGAAGTTTCGGATTCCAAATGGCCCAAACGAAGCCAACAGAAGTACACAGAAATACGCATATTGACACCGTGACCATGATTAAATTGGTATGCACCTAAGCTATACAGTGTACCGAAATTTTACAAAGAAAATCTCCCATTACGAGCGATATTTCAAATTATAAATACTGCTTTGCTCAAAAATTTTTCCGAGTTACAACCGAGTGGCGTTCTCACTGCTCTCAGCTGTTTTTCAAAATTTAGGCGTGTCATTTGTAAAAGTGATGCCGTAATCTAGCAATTAAGTAACCATTTGACTTTCAAATTTTTTATGAGTTTGAGAATCTTAAAATTCTCAAATCTCAATTTTTCGTCAAAATGCTTGTTAAATATAAATATTATGTCTTTATTTCACAAAAAAAAAAGAGTCAAATGATTGGAACTTTAGTTAGGTGCTGTTTTACTTTTGCTTTGCAATGTTTCAATTTGAAACTTAACTCCATTTATAAGTGTATTAAAAGTGAATTAGTGGTAAATGACGTCCGGCGTCACGTGATAGCAACTGGTTAAAGTTTTGTTCTTTCAATATATTCAATTAATAACATTCTATGCCAATTACATAACATTGAAAAGCTTATCAACACGTTCAATTTATTCGCACTCTAATGCACTGATGGAGGCATGTTTCATCTATTGTAACATATCGTCCGAAAAATTCTGAAAGAATTGAGCACTGCTCAAAATTGGTGGTGATTTTGATAAATCGCGAGCACACATACATTTCACAAACTACTTTCGTATTAATTCTAACATCCACTACAAGTTTTAGGATACGCATCATATATATGGATATGATCAGCACCTTGACAGAAATCAATAGACCGTCTGTCCGTTATCGAAATCTAGAAAGAACGCATTGAAGTGCCCTGTCGAAATAAATGCAATCAATTCAATTTCAGAAAATTTCATCATTTCCATTAAATAAAGGTTATCAATCGGTTAAGCATAAAAGGGAGAGATTCTACAAACGCAGTATTTCAGTGTAGTCGAAAAAGTATATCGTGCCAAATTAGCCATAAAAATCATTTTAAATCAATGAAAATTAATTCAGTAAACTGATTTAATGTTATTCGTTTCATAAAAATAAGCAACATTGATTAAACTGAATGGAATATCCAATTATTCTATGGGGCCGCAACAGAAAGCTTGATCCCAAGCCATGAAACTCAATTTAAATCAACACAATGTCCTAATTAAGATACATTATATATTATAAATGCATATATGTAAAATGGGCATGCTTGATAAAAGTAAGCGGTATCTTGCAGCACTCCACGGTACCTTCTATACTCCGAATCACTCATGTTCATGAAATCTATGGTCTGAAGAGATTCAACAATTTTAAAAGTGTAAAGAGCATTTCCGAAGTGGTGGCACTATTTTAAAAAATTATTTCTTATTGAGTGTAGTTTACTATATTAAATTAAGTGGTCGCGTAGAGCCTTTTCTTCAAAACGAATTTCCAAATATTTTAACAATCTGTCCATTTTACCACAAAAAATAAAAAAAAAATAAATAAATAAATAAAATNATCATTTTACTCCTCAATCTGTTTGTTATTACAATACCAAAAGACTTATCTGAATGATGGACGATAAAATATGGTACAGCTGTGATTTAGGCAGATACCAATGCTACTAATAATATTCAATTATGCATGATTCTATTTGTTTCTTTGCAGTGAAGCTAAATGTGCGATCAGAATTAGTCAATTACTTGTGGAATTACAAGGTAAAATAATTATAGCAAAATCAAAACATACATAAAACATAGAAAATTATGAATATAAGCAATAATTAATATAATACCATTATGGTTTGTTCGCAAGACACACCGAATTTTTTAAATTCAGCTGTAATTGTGAATTCACAGTCTGTGTTCTGAATAACTTAAGTCGTCATACAAA
>JXPQ01045524.1:33890-49473 GCA_001014675.1 Ephydra gracilis
TTCTAACAATTCCATACGAGCGATATGCCATAGCCAACGTAGCCGATAGATTTTAAATCGTTTGACTATCTCAACACCGCGGTAGATTTTATATTGAATGCGACCATTCTTCAATACAGTACACCAGGACGGATATTATGAGCGATTTTTGCGTTACGAGTTAGAACCGTCCTTATTAGTAGTAATGTAGCGATTACAGTTTTATTTCAAAATTTGATTTTGTTTAGAAGGCCTCGCACGTAAAGGCTTTCTGTGATTTTAAGTTCTTTGAGAAAATATGTTCTTGCCATAGTGGTATACTTTATTAAAATTATTCTAAGATTTACTTATGAGGTTCCATGAAATCGTAGTAGACAGAAAAATTTTCATTTTCTTTGGGGACACCTTTTGTTCAAGAATAATAATTGTTTCTATGAAAGGAATATAATTTCATCTTTTGTGGTATGCTGCTGGATACCGCTCTTTTTAATAAAATTTTTTGTGCTCTTCCTGAAAATAATATTATGTATAGCGGTTTTTTAATTTTGAAGTGATCCACGAAATGGTTTTTAGAGAAGGAACTGAAGAAACCCGAAATATTCCACTTGTTTTTGAGATTGGATGAGAGGTTATTTAAATTTTTCAAAATAAATTTTATCAGTCACTTAAATATGACAACATTTAAAATAACTGATTGAGAAAAAGAAATGCCAAAGTTAAAGAAAAATTTTTAAATATCGTCCAAATTCGCGTGTTTTCGATTTGAGGAAATTAATTTATGTCCAATGCAACTATCTTTATGTCAAAGATGGGAGATATTATGGACTTGTGATACAAACTTAAAAAGTAGAAATCGATTAAGAGCTGTGTAAGGAAATGTCTATTCATTGGGTCCTGCACAAGACCTTAGGGACTACGAGTTCACAAGTATTTCATGACAGGCATCAGAATACTCAAAACTGTGGATATATGAATGGCAATAAATTGATCAAGTAAAATTCGAACTGCGTTATCGATTTGCTCTGCTGGCTTGTACGAGAAGTAGGAAATTTATTGATAAACAAAAGAAAGAGACATTTACGATCTCTTCGTACTAACGCGATCTAATAGGCTAGTACTAGACATCTATCATCTAGACGTTTGAAAACTCTATTCTAAAACAATAAAGGGCAGATACCCGAAAACAGATAAATCTCTTATTAAAAGAAATCAAAAGAATACTAAGTTTTCTACAAATTTCGTCTTACCATCTTGATTTCTTGAGACCATTCTTTAAATTCAAGAAAGGCAAAAGACTGCATTAGGCAGTAAAAATGGGAAATATGAATTTAAGCCATTTCTGAATTTATGGGCCTAGTATTTTTCACAGCACACTAAGCGACATAGTGTGTATGTAGAAAGTTATCGATGATATAGGGATATTGGAAAATCGTAAAAGTGCTGGTGAGTTTTCAAGCTGGCCATTATAGTGGGTTTAACAAGGATAACGTGGCTATATCAAAGAGTATAACAAAGTACCTAAGATGAGAGAATGGTGTAAATGAAGCAAGATTAGACCGGCTAACAGACAAATTTTTCAAAATAATGAATCAACAAAAAATTAAAAGTTCTTTTGAAATTTTGTTGCCTTGTCCTAGCTTTGAGAAGTTCTTCCATTTCATGAACTTTGGCTTATCCTCATATATTTGCTCTTCCAGCTCAGGGAGGCTCGCCATTTGCAATGATCTGTAGAGAATTGTTCTTTAACGAAGAAACTTACGTATTGATAGAAAGCAAGTTTCTTGCTATTCCACAGTTCTTGAAAACTTTCAGGAATTACCTTTGTGAAAGAATCAGAAGCTTATAATTCGAAGATGAAAATAGAAGTTGGAACACATTTTATTTATTTTTTGTTTTAAGCTAGAGAGATAAATCCTTCTCGTAATGGCATTTAAGACAATTTAGGAATTTTTCATCCTAAGAAGTTGTAAAATGTAAAGACTGTTATACTGCAATAATTCCTTCTGTGTTTCAAAAATCAAGTCTTTCTTACCTAAGATTAAGCACAGAAAACTATTAATATGATAAGTTTGCGGGAGTGACGCCGGCAAAGCATCGCTGTGTCCACCATCGACTGTTCGGCTGTTGAAAAGCCGATCTTTCGGCCATACAAGTTTACATTACATCATTTGGTCAGTTAGAGAATGTCTCCCGGGTTTTGGAAGAATTCTTAGGTTCATTAAGTTCGGATACATAACGAATGATACGAAAGATTTTATTCTCACAATAAAACCCAAATAAAACTTAAAAAAAAAATTAGATAGATCTTTTATTGATTATTGTTCACTGTTATTATAATATTATATGATTAAATACATTTTAAACGACAAATAATAACCGCAAAACAATTAATCGAAAGATGATCAATTAAAATTGGCCCGACAGCAAGATAAAAATGTTATTCGCACCACTGGTTAGTCGAATTGCGCAAATAAGATGAGTTTCAGCTCCAAAACACAAAAGCATAAAACACATAAGCGTCATCCGTAGATCCCTCAAAATTATAAACCAATTCCTATTTCTTATAAACATAAAATTTCTAGTTAATTTTAGATTTTTTAGATAAAATAAAAAATTGAATTTAGTTTCCAGCGTTATAAGCATGGCCGGAGCAAAGGACTACAACGGTTTTCTAAGTGAAATTTTGGTGCGTTTCCGACACCAGAAGTATACAACCTATTACCTGTTTTGAGGGAATGTATCACCAAAAAAATTGCTAAATTAGTAAAATTCAGTAGCTCAACAATGTGATTAAGGATGCTTGGATGAAAATTGATTAAAAAATTATGAAGAAAATCTTGTAGCAATCTAAAAAAAGTTTTTAGTCGAACGGTTGCAAAATTCGGCAGACTTGATAGCGTCATTCTTTTTTGCGGCATATCGTGCCTTCATTTCAACTTGTAGCAAACCTAAAACAATCTGAGCGGATAATGCGAAAAATCGCTGGAAATGAGCTTACTAATTTGAATTAAGTAATATGTCTGAAAGATGGTAGCGTCTGGAATTTTCTTCTCGTTGTCTCGCAAATTTAATACAACACTTTCATCTTCCACTGGCAATTAAATTTTCTATGTGATACTTTGACGATCTTCATTAGTCTAACAAATTTCACCATTAATTAAACCACGTATTTTCTTCATCTTAACAAACTACTGCCAGCACATTCTCTCATTGGTGCATCACTTACCAATTTCGTCGAGCTTAAGTGGATGAAACATAAAGTGGATGAAACATAAATCGCTTTAGACACTTTCAGTGAATTCAAGCATGTACAAAAACGTTGCAAAAAATGTTAATTTGTCCAAAGTTGCTTATCGGTACCTTAATACTCATAAAAGAGAAAATTTAGCTCACTAAAATGGACGTGATGGGTGAACCAGGGTAGCACTGTTACCAACCAATTCAATAATTGACAAAAGACCTTTAAAAACTTATTTATGTTTAAATTTTATTTCATTGGAAATAATTCAAATTTCATACTTAAGCAGGAATCATTCATCACCGCCATATCAGGTATAACACTGCTTCCTTGAGTTAGTTAAAGTTTGTTTTGAACTCATCGAGACCATTGAAAATGTTTCAAATTTGATGCATGAAAAAACTTGGAATTTGGAAAAAATGTCCATTACTGATTGTGGAAATGACAAAAGAAGTGACATGACTGCGGGTTATGTTTCGTAGTTTACTTTCTCTTTACATTTACATGCATTTAGTTCCTGTTTTGCACTGAATTCCATCCATTTTTATAATATTTATAATTTGAATTTGATTGCGTCTACATGTTTTGTATGTACAAAATCAGTTTCAATCTAAATTTGAAAGATTTTCCGCAATCATTAGAATTACTATTGGACATAAAAAGTAAATCATTTATTTTTTAGAAATATATTCATTAAATATGGTTTTTATTTATTTAATGTTTGTGTTTCGTGTAGATCGTTTGTGGAAATGTGAAATGGATGTAAAATAAGGAGTTTGATATCTTAAAAAATATATTCCAATACGATGTTATTGGTAGCCTTGTAATTATTGGAGATGTTAATATAAACATATACAATCTTAATGTATGACACACGTAAGCAAATAATGCAGGTCGTTTAATTAGCAACTTTTACAGCAGGAACGACATTCAGAAAGCCGATGCAATAATCAGCACTAGAGGCTAACAATTTAAAGAGTACTATTATGATAATGGACTTTTGATTTAGAATGAAATGAGAAATGATGTGGTGGGAGAATCAACATTCGTAAATTCAACAGAACGAATATAACTGAAAATCAAGCTAATTATGGACAGTCCAAACAGAAACTGCAATATATATATACGAAGAAGTCTTAAATGACGGGAAGAAAATCAGCAGCTGCAGGAAAGCGCTGTTTTGCAAGCGTTACGAAACCTTACCTATCAAAAACTAGAGATACAGTTTGAGCTCCTCTCTAAGCGGTAGAGGAGTTAGACTAAAAAATACTCACTTTGCAGATAAGAACAATTGTGGATACGGCATCCAGGGAAGATCACATTCCATGTACATTTCTTAAGAATCGAATCAATCAAAAGTTTCAAAGTTCTATATGAATGCTCTAAAGTAGACAAAAAGCGTTATGAATGTTATGTGACCAATGCACACGAAAACCGATAATAGAAAAACAGTCAACTACAAAGGAATGGCATTGCGCAGATATTGATGGGTATACTAAATTCGAGGCTGTATTCATAAGTGGAAAAAGGAATATACTTACGGAATGTCAAGCCGGATTCACAAGTAATTACTCTACATCTGGTAACATTTATGATCTGATATTTATTTCACATTGGACAAAATTTCTGAAAAAAGAGGAAGTGGATATGAAAAATAAGGCCAGGAACATTATTAACAGGTGCTACTACCTAGTTGCATTTACGACGGGAAATAGTTGGAAAATACATTTTGAAATAAGAACACAAGCAACTTAAAATAGTATAGAAGGAACCTGGAGAACCTTTCTCGGAATTGTACCTTGTCGTGGTCTAATTGTGGGCGGAACTCATTGTTTAAAGTGATATACGTTGATGAGCGTAGATCAAATATCCAAACATTTTCTCAAAAAATGTTCTTAGCCATGCTCTTATCATTAATGAACTAAATTTTGAATATTCACTCAAAGATACACTTTCAATTTTTATATATGAATTCGATTTTTTAATAGTTGTTGAAGTTTCTTAGTTAGAAAATGACTGATGTGTATTTTGCAGTTTTATTTTACTCACTACTGCTTATTATATTATTTAAACGTATTATTAAAAAAACTCAAATATGTATAAAATTCAAATTTCATAACGCACAGAAACATATATTTTTACTCTATTTTGCGAATATGGCTCTATGGAAGATTCTGAATTGCGAACCAATTCCACGCATTACTAGAACTACTTAGAAAAATATTTGTATTGATTACTTACACACAATTAGAAATTTAAATATGAAAGCACTTAAACTTTTTTCAGTAAATTCTGGCAGATTTAGTCTAGAATTGTACCCCAAATTATATGCAATCCAAGCCTATGACGGACTACACCTTGCTTTCATCAGAATACATCTGAAATTCAAATTTCATCAAGCCAGGTTAAAAGTTAATCGACTGATCGTGATCACAAGCAAACTATAAGGTGGACAGTCGAGCATGTGAAGGGATGGCCATCGTTTGATCACACTGTTTAACTCTATAAATATGTCTCTAACAAGGATATAGTTGAAATTGATTATTTTTATGCATTGACTATTTTGCACGAACCCTTTGTATCTTTCACTCTATGAGTGATGTGTATGATAATTAGCGAAATCTTTAAGGTTCCGTGGGGAGCTCTTTCATAACATAACGAATATATTAAAAATCTTAACGAAATCTTAACGACTTTGCTATGATTTGTCCGAAGCTAACGCGTAACTATGTTAATGCATGTCACCAATGAAATTGGCAGTGTATATCAGTTTTGGTCATATGTTTATAACGTCGACTGTCCCGATAAAAAATAAAAATAGATTCAGATATGAACAGCAACACCACAAGAATCGGTATGCCTCTCCGTCAGTCTATCTGTAGACCAAAGAAAGAAGTACTTGAGCTAGATTTACAAAAATTGATACACATCTTCTATGCTTGAACGATGTTTAAATTTGGTGAATATTCGACAAATATTTCGTATATATTCATTCCTTCTCGTTACTTAAAATTACGGTCGTAATTCTGTTGTAGAATTTATGATGTAAGTATATTTTTCAAAGAAATTGGGTGGGTACGTGGGTAAAATCAAGAGCACCTGCAATCACCCAGCAATGCAGAATTCTGCACAGCTATCATTTCAATGTTTTTGAAGCTTCAGTATTGAGTCATGCCTGCACCTGCAATATCCTTGATTGGATGAAAACCAGGGATACTTCCAGTACAGCTATGTTGTCCCAATAGAGTCTTGAATGCTTAATTAGGCAATGTTCTCATTTAAACTCTACGAAATTTAAGTTTTTAGTGAAGATTAATATAATCAATGTACGTACCAAAACTGAACATGGCCGGAAGAAAATCAGACGCCAAGGAGTTCACAAAAATGTATTTAAAAGAAATAATTCAACTATAACTTTTCTACTTTCTACCTAATCTTATATTTTGAAAGTAACGAGTTCTCTTAACAACTTTGAAGATACACACTAAACTTCTTGAAATGATTAGTTTCATTCACAGTTTTTATTCACAGTAATCATTTAAATTTAACCAAATTTCAGTATTGAATGAACATAAATATAATCAATGGGTGATTCAAAAATAATCTTTATTGGATGAAATTTAGAAGTACCTCTAGTACACCTATTTGGTCTCAATAGAGGGTTTAATGCTGCATAACTTTCCTTTGAATTCAACGAAATTTCAGGACTGAGTGAAAGAGAATATAATCAACGTGGCTACCAAACATTGGATTGATTGTATCAAAATTAGAGGTTACATTGAAATTTTAAAAAATTCCAGTGTCAAATGAACAATTCTAATAATTGTGCGTACTATTGATTTATTGAAATTAAACACCTATGTGGTCAACAAAAAGGGAGTACAAAAAATTTGCCATAGTTAATGAAATTAATCCAGAATAATTTAAGGAACTGTGATTTTCCGGTTATTTTTTATTTATCAAGTGGCTTGTGTTATACTTTCTGCCTACTCCGACTGAAACCTTTTTACCTTTTTTTATTCTTAGGAAAAACTGGCATGATTGGATGAAAATAAGAATACCTCCGCGAGGCCTGGGTGATTCAGAGAGTAGGTTCTAATTTCATTTAACCGCAAACATCAATCAAATTCAACTGTCATAATTGGAATAAATATATTCTGGAATGCAAACGTTTCTTGAGTATAGCTATGTTTTCCAAAAAAGAGAGATTCCAGCAAAATAAGCCACATTCTTTCTTTAAACTGAACAAAAGTTTATAATCGATTTTAAATTATTATCAATAGGTCTACCAAAACTGGGCATGCTAAGATGAAAAGTAAAGGTGGCTCCTCTACACATATGCGGTGTGAAAAATAAAAATAAATATTATCAATGCGTATAATAAAAATGAGCATGGTTTAATCGGAGATTCCGTACGCATATGTAATTCGACGAGAGCCTTTAAAACGACTGTAGTTACACTCATCAATTTTGTTTAAGGAAATTGCATAATTATGTTCTATCAATATTATCAGTGATTAAATGGATCAGGTCTTTTATATAGTAGGAAAAAACTACATATATCATTTTTTTAAATTTAAAAGTTTTATATTTATTTATTTTTTATTTTTGTTTATCTTGTGTGAAATGTAATCCTGTATGCGTAGCATTTATGTAGTACACATTTTTGCAGATTCAAAGACTTTTGCCAATTTCTGGCTGAATGCCGACGAAAAATGTAATAGAAATACAATAAGTATGAAAGTATTAGTATGAAACAATGAAGAGGAAATCCTGCTTTGCTTAGCCTCTAACTACCAAAAGCAACAGCATGTTGTGGATTCCTTTGTATTTAGGCATTTTTATTGAATAAAAATAAACATGTTCAAATTTATTTAATAACAACAAAATGCTCAGACTGAGCGTGCCTTAGTGTCTGGTGTGTGTTTGTCTTTATAAATGAAAACAAAAATTTTTTGCCTATAACAATTATAAATTCATCAAGGGATCGTTAACTCGGCATTGAAATTAAAAATTCCAAACACTCAATTTAGATGAAAGATATATTTGAGATGAACGTTTGTCATTAAAGCTAGAATTCTTTGTTTGGGCACGTAGCTCAAGTCCTAAATCCGCATACAGTAATTTGTGCGTAAATACCTCTGTAGGACTCATAACAATTTACTTAAGTTTTTGTGTTCTTCCTTTTGGTTCTACTTCCGATGGTAGTTCGTTTTATCTTTGTTTTTATTTGTTGTGTAAATCATGCGACTGCTTGCTTGGTGGATGTTTTTTTTTTTGTTTTTTTTTCGGGTTTTTTATTTGTTATAAGAGGCATATGTTTTTATTTTTTGAGCGTTTGATTTTACCCGAAATTAATTTGTGGATTTTCCTTTGCATTGTGTGTGCCAGTAATGTGCGTAAAACTTAACTATTTAAATTTAAAAGGAAGGATGTAAGCGGAAGTAAGTCCCAAAAGAGTTTCGGTCACTGTAGAAAGTCATTTGCGAAATTGCAGACTATTTTAAATCATTTGTAATCTGTGTGCACAACTTTTTTTAGAAGATGAGACATGATACCACCATTTACTAAACATTAGATACGATTGCTGTTTCACTTAAAATTTTCAAGAGAATGCACTCTTATCAAATTTTACGTCTCTTATTGTCTTAATTATTATCGTGTCATTAAAAAACAAACCACATTAAATGATAGGTCGCAAACATTTGTAACTTAAATTGCAACGAAATTGCGGAAATTAGAAACATATACGCACTAACAGGAATTCAGCAAGGTATGGTTTTGCGCCATATAATAATGGTAATTTAAACATCCGAAAGATCAAAAAGCTGTAATACCTTACTTGCATTGCCCTGCTGTTTATAAATACATCGCTAAGTGGAGTTTCAAATCGATTTCGATCTATTAATCACAATATTCAAAGTTAACTCTTTAGCAAATTATTCGCATCAGAGAACCATGACTTAAAAACTGACCCATCCCTCCGCACGTATTGATTCGGGTGCAATCACTGCATTGTGTCGCGTACTGAATATTAGTGTCAACTTTAAGCGCATGTTCGTTTTCGGCGCAAAATGTTTAAACATGAACAACTTAGCGCATGTTCTGATATTGCGTGTACAACTGTTAATGGCAGAAATATGTGTTTGTGAATTGCAATGCAAGCAAGGGCAATGTCATACAGTAGGTAAAAAAAGACTAAGCTACTTTGTCAGTGTCTCGGAATTGCCTGTGCGTTTATTGTGAGTGGTACAAACTTAATTTTCGTCTTATGTAATTTTAAAATAAAACAGGCGCTAGCGATTTGTTACGTTTATTGTGTGTATGATGTGCACGTTATTTTTAAAGTGTTCATGTAAATGCAAACTATGACCGAGCTATATATAAATCATTAAATACAATAAAGTTCAACATTGTACTAATTAATAAAACTAAGATTTAAAAACCTTGTAAAGTTCTTTTTTATATATTTTGAAATTCCTGTAATAAGAAATTAAATGATCTTTAGTATTCAACTTTATTTAGCACTTTCTTCCTTTGGAATACAACAAATGAATAATGAAATATTAAAAGTTTCATAAACTTTAAACGTTTGAGAGTAATAGTTTTGATCAGCAGTGTGATATATCATTCAGCATGATTTAAAGAATCCAATTTTTAGAGTTCAAAAGTGTACTCGAAATACATGCTATTTTCATCCGATGATACAATTCCTTATGCATTTTTTGTTGTTATTCAATTGATTTGTTTGGTTAATTTGGTTCAAAACCATATATTCGGGCCATATTGAGTCGACTCGGATTTTCATTCAATTATTTAATATTCATTTCATCTTAATTATCAAAATTTATTGAATTTGGTAATTTTGGCAAAGTTTGCGTAAAACCTCCATACTGAAATCCCATAAAATTTTGTTAGTTTAGCTCAAATTCTTCTTTCTAATTCTCGCTCACGGACGGCTAAATTAATTCCTGTGTTCATGCTGTATTTTGAGATGTCGCCAAAAACTCGTTATGGGTGCTACAAATAAATAACCAAAATCAATATACACTTCGCCAATTTTATGGGCGACGTGTATAACAATTAACATATTCATAAATAAACACTAATTTTGACATTGATCTGTGTGCACTTAAATATTAAATATAAAATGCAGGAAAGAATATATATAAAAGTGGCCTTATTTATGTATTTGCACATTCATAGATGATTTACTTGAAAACGCAATTGATACGCTATTACTTTTATACTGTTTAATTCTACGTTAGAATCTTTGGGCGAAATAATAGTGAGAAATTATAATTAGTATGTACGAAATACTTATGCCTCCATAAATCATTGAAGTATGTTACAAGCAAATTATTCCATTATGGGCTTTCGGTTTGCATTTATGTGGGGTAACCAGCTTCTTTAAAATTAAAACTATACAACTAGCAATCAAATACCGTACAGAGACGTTATGGCTAACCAAAATTATCGCAAATTGAGTTTCCTTACACCCACCAGCCGCAGGACTCGTATTATCTACAATATATTTCTTAGACAAATTCATAGAATAGAACAAGAAAAATTTATTGTTCGTTCACAATCGACTACACATAGAAAATACCAGTCAGACTTTCATAGTTAAATTATCACGTGATTTATAGTTTCTAATTATTTAATTTTTATGCAGCAAGTTATTTCACCTATTTAGTGCAAATACGTGTCCAATATAAATAAAAAATAAACATTTTCGATTATTAAATCGGTCACAACTGACAACCATATAGTCACCATGATATAACATGCATTTCTTTTTGCCCAAAACGTTCCGGAAGTATTATTAATATTGACCTTAATTTATGATGAGAGATAAAATTATATAAAATCCATTCCTCCCGTATGCGAAAACCTAATAAATAGGCATTTCGATAATTTAAAATTCAAAACTCTCTTTATAACATTACCCGGACCTCGCCAAGAGAACTCATCTTTTTCAAATATAATGACGCTTTATCAGGGGCTAAGAACGATTTTCAAAAATAATAAATGAAGCTGCAGTTACCAAAAAATGGTAAGAGCTTTATTATGGTTAGCAAAAGTAAAACAACATACTTCGCTCTCAAAGACACTCAATCACTTATCGTCATTAACGTACATTTTGAAGTATTTGCATCTGTTAATTTTGCCAAAATGAGGAATTTTTAAGAAAGACTGAAGTAGGTAAATTTCGTGTTACCCACCTGTGATATTCGTAAAGATAGACGTAGACCCTAACCTTGCATTGCACTTTGAATTTTTAAAGATACTGAAATACTTTGTATTCGCAAAAGAGATTCATTAAAGTTAAATATTTGCCAATTTCCGCTCCGATCGGGCTCGCATATATTTTTTTTATGGTTTGAATAGATTTAATAGATTGTGCATATCGGAGGTCGGAACTATTGAACTAAACTTCTGCTTTTTGTGGTGAATATTTCAGTGATNGAACTAAACTTCTGCTTTTGTGGTGAATATTTCAGTGATTGCATTTTCTTGGGCGATAGGTTATTTGCTCTGGTGGGAGCAGCACTATATTTATGAACCCAAATTTAGGCGATTTGCTTGAAATAAGCTCCTATAAAACATACTTTGCAAGCATTGTTACCCTTCTAGTGTGGGTGGGGGTGAAGCTGTTTAGAAATAGCCCAACTTTGATGTAATTGAATATAAATCAGCAGTAAAGAGGCTAGTGACTTATCAAAAATAAAATTTATGGCAAAAGATTTCAAGACTGGAGCTTCATTTCGTAAATACAAAGAAAGCAATCCGGTAACCGACTCCAAAAGTTACTATGCTTTTGACAGAAATTTTGAAAAACACCTTTAATGTCAAAGCCGCGAACAATTGGGCCATTGAAAAGTCAAGTCCACCACAAAAATTACTCTGAATACTACGCCTGTCGCATCTATTAAATATGAGCAAGTAGTTATTGCAATCTATCGCCATAAAGTCGACAAAGAACACGCCGGATGATGGTGTCCCGGCAGAACTACATTGAGCTTGTATCGAGGAGGCTATTGAACTTCATGTCCGATTTCCTTCGTGAAATATGTTCACAGAACACAGCTGGTTGGATTTTGAGTATTTTCTTCCATGTGTTGGAAATGGTATGCTGAAAATTGCATTAACTATCTTCGCAGTAGTCTAAAAAAGAGCCGAACAGCTCCTTCGGAGTATTGTATGAAAGACTGAAGGCATAAGTTTCAAAATTTATCGGATCGTATCAGTATAGCTTGCAAATTTGAAACATTCAATCCGATTCTGAAGAGGGTGCATCAGAAACAAATCGATACACTCAACCTATTTGTAGAGTTCACGACTCGGTTCATGTTAAACAACCATGTGAACAAAGCGATACAGATTTCTGAAATTATATAACGGAGCCATTTCATATCAAACGAGGTGATTTCTTATCGTGTGCTATGGATCAATGATTTGAGCAGAGGGACTGAAATATTGTGAAAGCATTTTCTTAAAATACTGTTTTGATTTCCGTATCATTGGTCAACATCATTGGCCAAAATAAAATGTTTTCAAGACGACAACCGTACTTTAGTTATAAAGCCCTTATTACGATGATAGCGTATGAGTTCTCTGATGAACTAATGAGTTATATGTTATCTCGAAAGTTGGATTTGGTTGTAGGTATAGATCAGCACAGGACTAATCCAAGCGGAAGCTGAAGATCAAACCCGCGTACGTACTCCAAACCAATCTGCAAACCATTGGGAAATCTGACGTAGTAACATATTTGAGGCCTGTAACCAAGTCTTCAACAAAACTGTAATNTGGCACCAATCTGCAAACCATTGGGGAATCTGACGTAGTAACATATTTGAGGCCTGTAACCAAGTCTTCAACAAAACTGTAATTACAACAAGTAACATATTCTAAGCAACACCTTTTATGAATTTTAATGATTTATAGTTATGATGCCGCTTTGCTGTTCAAATGCAGCTTTGAATACAACGGCATAAATGTAGAATACGGAAATGTAGGCGTAGTCATGATTATTACGGCTATCCAAAATGCAAAAAAAAAATTTTCCACTTGAGTTTTTTTTTTCACGCTGAATGTACACTTTGTAGGATTAAATGCATAAAGAAGGAAAACGAGAATTCCATGTTATCTTTTCATTAATTTAATGAAGAAAGCGGATGTTATTACATTTCTTTCAACAAAAGGTATGCGAAGTGTATATACTAACAAACAATTTCGTAATTGGTACAGGTAAACATACCAACATAAGTCCCATACGATATATACGATTCCAAGCAGAACATATTTACGAATTGCTTACACCCAGGCAATCGCAGTTTGTATGTCTACTTAACATTTTTATATCACTATAAGAAGATTAATAACATATATGCTTAGTTTTCACTCAGCTTTGATTTCTAATAAATTTTGATATTTTTGTTAATATGAGTTTGAATAGCTTATTTACATGGTGTTGTTCAATATTGTGTTATGGAATTTACACTGGTGTCGACAGAAGCTTCTCGTTGTTATGTTCAGAACTCTGCGTGTCTGGTTGAGCATTTTTTTGCTATCTCGACCGCGCTCTTGGATTTTATGTATAAAACATGTATATGTATCTGCTTTCTCCCAGTCAGCATTTTAAATTTGAAATTTCAACATTATCCGATGAAATTTCATTTTAAGGGAATCATAGCTAATCGACTGCCTGAACTTCAAAAATTCTCATTCAGCGCGATTTATTTTTAAGCGATTTTGCTAATTATGTAAGAAATAATTCAAGGCTTTCCTTAACTATACCATACTTGAGACCTTCTATCAGAACCGAACGGGTTTTAATTACTTTCGTCTTTGAATAGCATGTTCTTCAAAAACGAGAAAACTTTTTATATATAATACTTAACAAATCTTAACCATGAATTTTGATGACATTTGATTTATATCTTCTTCATTTTAAAGTCCAAACCTTTTTAAACTTGGAAGGTGCTATGCCTGCAATGGAAATATATCCCTCAGCAGTTGTACATTCTATTTTTCAGGTAATTAAGCCTGTAACTATTGATTTATGCGATAATAAAGCTTCTCAGTTTTATTAAATTTTTTATGGGCGTTAATTAAAAATGTATACCAAATTTGAAAAATATACAAAATGAATGTTGCAGCAAGATGCATTTTATACAAAACGGGGTGAATTAAACATGAATATCATATTCAGCTATTATATCACCCGTGGTTTACGATATTTGAAATCAATTGCCAAAACAAATATAGGTTTATGGAAAGTATGTAACAGTTGGGCAAAAAAGTTCGTAGACTAATATAGAAAAAAGAATATTTTATATACGTCGGTAATGAAATTGGCAAAGTGCATATAAGTTTTTTGGAGGCCTATCAAAGTACATACCGATATGATCAGCATCGTCACTGAAATTGATTTAGCCTTGTTCGTCAGTCCGTCCGTCCGTATCCAAAAAATAAAAATAGAACGGCTTGAGCTTGATAAACAAAATTTGGTATACATATTCTTTGAAAAAATTTAGGAATTTAGTAAAGACCCCACCACTATTTCGGGTACCTCGAGTACACTTATTTATAAAAATATTTATTCAGTGGGCTTAAGACTACTACAGCCGTTCGAATTGGTATTTTTCAATACAATTTCAAAATCAAAAAATTGGGAAATTAAGGTATTCCAAAAATTGACATGGTAGAATAAAAATCAGCGATTTATAGATGTACTGGAGCACCTATAAAGTCACAAAACAGGGTTCATTCGGAATTCTCCACAGTTATCACTTTAATTTAACGAAATTTCAGTATTGAGTGAACATAAATATAATTAATGTGTGTATAGAAAATGGATTTGATTGGATGAAACTCCAGGGTACCTCAAGTACACCTATGTGGTCCCGACGGACCACATTAAAGTTTGACGAATTTTCAATATTCAATATTTCAATATTTACCAAAAATAGGCCTAATTGCATGAATATTTGACGTACCACCAGTACACCTATGTGGTCTCAATAGAGGTTTTAATGCTGAAATATTCATAGTTATCATTTGAATTCTACGAAACTTCAATGTGGATGCGATTATATGAAAAACAGAGGTGGTGTCACAAGAGGCTTATATACTGAATTATGCACAATTCGACGAAAATTTAGTATTGAATGAAAAAATAAATATAAACTCATAATCTTTGTGTCTACCAAAAACGGAATTGATTGTATAAAAATTAAGGGCACCTCCAGTACACGTATGTGGTCCTAATTAAGGCTTTATTGCTGGGTCATGCATAAGTTACATTGAAATTTTGAAAAATTTCAGTATTAAGTGAACTAATATTGGGTTGCCCAAAAA
>JXPQ01045892.1:9656-19703 GCA_001014675.1 Ephydra gracilis
GTTCATAAAATTTGATTTACATCTCTGATTACGTTTCTAATTTTTAAATCATAAATTGAATCCTTAAAACAGCTGTTTCTTTTGCAGAAAATAAATAATAAAAAAATGCAAATATACCATTCCGTAAATTATTTGTTTGAAAATAGCTAAAATTTCAATAATTTATATAAGTTGAGCTCATTCAGATGTATGCCTCGGCCCGGTTTAGAATACGGCGAAAGGTGAACCCAGTTTCACCTAGCTCAAAACATTGGTACACACACACGTCGACGACGGGATCTACCCACATTGGTGAGTAAAAGACCGATTTTGACATGAATTGTTTGCTATTAAGGGATGATGTCAACTCTTAGATACGGCTCTCAATTTCGTTTAGAAAAACTTTGAGAAATTCATATGAAATTTTTTTAAAAAGCGTATTTTTGGTAATGATATCACGAACTAAGCTTTTTCTTCTATAAATTTTTGGCAACTAAAAATTGTGTTGACTTAAGTGCTTCTGGCACGCCACTTAGACCGTCTTAAAGATTTTTCTTCATGATATTCTCAGATCGAATATGATTGTTCTCATAGTCACATCCCCATTCATTATTAACTAATAAATAATTAATAATTAATAAAACCAAATGTTTTTAAACGCAATAATAGAGTTTTCAAATGAATTCATCTTACCATATCCGACCGACAGTCTGTAAGCATAAACTAAAGGTACAGGAGATTTGCGATATTTGGCACATGCCTTCCATGGAAAGTGTTGGATCGAAGTTTGAAGTTAATCAAGATCTGAGCAATAATTCGAGTACCATCAACATGCAAATTCGCTGCATCTGATACATTTGAATTATTTAATTTCGTAATGAGGTTGAATATGATCGCATAAACGCATTTTCTGAAATTTCATTATTTAGTTGACGTAGATCGGACGTTAACCTAAAATAGACGTGATTTGATGTGAATCCAAGTTAGCTCCAGCTTATCTCTGTGGTTCGAAAAAGAGGTTTAAAGCGTACTTAATCGGGAACATTTATCTTTTCCAACCCATAAAATTGAAATCAAAAGAGATAAAATAAAAATTATGAATCGATCTACTAAAACTCGATATAATTGGATGGAAATGACTTTTACCTTTAGTACATTTATGAGAAACTATAATTATACTTTGTTTATTTTTACTTTTTTTTTCTTCTTTTGACATGTCATTAACAAGTTCAATGCGGCATTCATCGCACTATCGGGTTCGGCCGACTGTAAAATGTTTATCCATTTCATTTTTTGTTTTGTTTTTGCTTTATAAATTGATAATTTTGTGCACTCTTCATTATTCAAGGAGACCGGCAGAAGTATATCACAATGAAAATGATATTCGATATGAGATTTAAACCGGTCACAGTGGCGTGCCATAAATTATTTACGTTGAAGCAAATACACCGAAACAAGACAGTTTGAAGTGATGCTCTATCCTAATTGGGTTATATTTTTTAACCTTTCGCTTAAAGACGAAGAATATTTAAGCTTGGACAAACTATCTTCGGCATTGAAGTTTTCTTTCCTAGTCTAAAAGGCCGGTGCCATAAATTCACAAAAACGAGAAATAAAGTAATAATTGGCTAAAGCCGACACTGACATATCGCCATAAATTGTACCACAAATATATATTTCTGAGGTTCACAATTTAATCATATCATGCCCATTTTGCCCCTGACCATGCCAATTTTGCCAATGGCGTGTATTACTATACGAGGAATTGCGCATGCAAGGTAGTATTTTGGCAATTTATCTAGTTATATCAACTTTTCCCTGTGATCTAATGCTATTTCTGGTTTAATTGGCCTAAAAAATATTGTAGCTTGAAAAACTATACTGAGGGTTCCTCTTGAATTTATTAGATCTTTTATATAAGTTACGTTACCATCAATTTCATTTCAATTATTTAATTAGATTAACAGTTTTTCGAAATATTATTCGGATCGAAACCAAATTCGATCATTTATCGACGATTTTTTCAATAACTTTGTGTCGAAGTTTAGTTAAGTTAAGCTATTTCCACGCCTTCCCTTTAAATTTTGAGGACAGACGGATTTACACACGAACGGATAAATACATGGGTGGAAGTAGCTAAATCGTTTTCTACGGAGATGCCGTTATAACGGTAAGATTTCCCATTGCCTGGGCAAAGTTATATACTTACCAATAAATTCGTGACGTATATCGAATGAATCGCCTCAATTGGTCTTTTACTTGTAGTACTTTGTGTTATAATTGAGACATTGCTATGAACTATCGAAATTCAAAATTCATCAGTTCTTCAAAATTTTGATCCAACATTGGACGTTACTAGCACTTCATTTTGGCTAAGAAGGGGATAATTAACTTTATTTTCTGCTTATCAGTTATTTCATGCATATCCATTGTGAAAAGTCGCTTATCAATCAAGTCAAGAGATAATTCATTCACGAACAGTTGGGCATTATGTGGGTGGAGTTTGGTGTGGATCGACTATTACTGGAGTGATGCTATGTACGTCGCCAATGATATCGGCAAGTGCAATTTATTATTACTGATTTGTTTAATGTACCTTGGAACACTAATTGGAGATCTTCGACGTTCTTTCATCTCTCGATACGTACATCTTGTTGTCTATCTATGTGTCCATAAGCAGACACTAAGAAGAAACTACCGAGCTATTTTAACAAATTTCATATATTTTGAAAAATTGTCAGATCTCACTATGAAATGGGTTTCGATCTAACCAATACTTCGGCTACATTCGCCTTTACTTTCCATTTTGTAGAAACATCAATTAAACTCAAGGAAATTTCATAATGCAAGTGAAACCAGCTAGAAACTCTAATGCAATTCAACAAAATCATTTGTACCGTACGGCCGTAGGCAAACACACAAATGGTGCTCTTAGCGTTAGATCCATCAGATTTTTAGCGAACCCTAACCCTCAAAAAACAGCTGGAAATAGTCACCGTTTGTGCGATAGCGGATTTCGTGTAAAGCAACTTCTGTTTTAGTTTGAAGAAAATGTATAAAAAAGAATTTAGTGTCTTAGCAAAGAATTGCTTCTTGGCGAAAAAGAGGACTGTTTCAGCCAAGCCTTGACTTGGTATGCATCACTCGGACTTTATACCAGAGAAATCAACCAGTAAGAAATGGTTTGCTAAAATAATTTTAGATGACCGCAAAGTGAAGTTCAAGGTAGCTGAAGCTAAAATAATATAAAAGGAATGTGCATTTAGTGTATAAGTATTTGAATAATCGGAAACTCTCTTAAAAGTAGGTACCACTTGAGCTCACTATAGACGCAAAACACCAACGTATTGATGATTGTGAATTGTGTTTAAAGCTGTTCAACCATAACAAATTCGAAGTAGGTGTGCGTCGTTTAAATATTATTTTAGCATTTGAAGGACTAATTCCAGGAAAAACTACACCGTTTGGAGAAATAGAAAGTGATGTTTGATTAAGATAATTTACAGTATGACAAATAAAAAAAAATAATAATAATTGCATGAATTAGGCTTGGAATTGTATGAATTTCGTTATATTTTTCGGAGCAGGTTTTCAGCGACTTTTTCATTTCGTCAGACATTAAGAGAATACGCACTGGAAAGAAATTTAGCACCTATAAAGAGGGAAACGTTGAAACTGACAACCATTTTGAGGCTTAACATCAATAGAACTATAACAATGGTAGAGAAAATTTGTCTGGTCACGATGATTGCTGTATCACCTTGCAAGACAACTATAGTGAATAATCATATTTTATCAATAAAAATTGTCTTTCTGCGTTAACCTACGAACTCTTCAGTCCAACTGTTATGTTGCGCCAAAATAGAGTTTCAAACCAAAATTATCTAGAAACATATTTTCAATTCTACAAAAAACCATAATTTCGATTTATATAATCAATGAACATCAGGCGTACGTTCAGTACGCCTATATTTTGCAAAAATGGGTTTTTTTCTGTTTCATTCTCTCGACCGAACACGACTGCAATTTCCTTACTTGGAATTTATTTTTCATTAATAAATATCTTTTAAAGTTTTATTACAAAATGAACAAACGATTTGTACGCAATAAATGTTGTATACTTTTTTTCATAAATACTAACAACATTAACTTTCACTTAACGTTAAACAAAAAAGGCCGGCACTTATTGCAAAGTACCTAATCCTGCATAACAATGACTTAAATATGTTTTGATTCCAACTTTAAAAATTCGCTATACACAACTTTATTAAATAACAGTTTGAAGGTGTAAACAGAAATAATAAATGCAAAATCACAATGAAATTAAGAGTGGACAGTTAGCAGAGGGCAACATGCTGCTTTCGCAAACTAGCAGTTGGCAACTGCGGACTACAAAAAGTTTTATTAAATTTAACTACTTCTTTATATAGCAAATATATTTGTTCATTAATGTTACTTGAAGCTGTCAAAAATTTTAACGCTATCGCTATCACTGGCCTAGTATTGGACAGAAATTAATAATAATTCGTTCAAACATAGTAGATTGTATGAACCATACGTTCAACAAACTCACTTTCGCAAGAGGGACTCTGAACAGCTCTTTGAGCTCCGCAACGAAACTTTGTAATTTGCAAGCTTTTTCCAAGCTTGCAACAATGATTTTGTTTGTTGTCATGCGACTGTTGTTAATTGCATGCAATTTGACGTAATTTGAAGCAAAAATTTATGATAAAATGATTTAGCAAAAATTACTATAATTAACTATAATAATCAGCGATTATGTTAGCATAAAGCACAACGTGCATATTCGCAGCAACCAACGGAATTTCCCAGCGCCAATTTCCAAGTAAGGCCAACAATAATTAAAAACGCGGGCGGTATTTAGCTTCGCATATGCTTAAAAGCGTTTCTTAATCTGCATATTTTACATCCTGGCGGATGGCAGTTGAGTGACCGTAAAATATTAAAACTCACTGCGCTTTCGAGTTGTGGTATATCAACACTGGGAAAAAACAGTAAAAGCACAAGATAGATTTCCCAGTCTGTGCTCCACCAAGATGACTGTTCCATAGCTTACTTTTACTTATACACTTTCAACATTCGTTCTTCCATTTTAGCGAATGCGGCACCCATTATGCAGACACCTTCTGCAACCAATACTTCTGTCCAAATGTTGCTTACAGCAACGAATGAGATACCTAAGACTTCTACTTAAGCTGTGACTTACTCGACGATTTTCCATCACTAAATTCCCAACTCACATAAAATAAAGTAAATTCCTAAAAAACAAAATTAATTTTACCAGCCTTTTTTTTTTGACGTTACAGGACATAAGTAAAAACTCTCAGAATTCATTTAATTGTTTTGATTCCTTCTGCGCAAATATTGTCCTAAGTGAAAGCTCTTTCCAATATATATACATATATATGCCCCGTATTTTGGACGTTAAATATAAATACATTTTTTGTAAGTATGCATCGATTGTTGAGGTGTTGCGCCTCATCTCATCGCTAAGTATTTGCAACTCGCGCTAAGCTGCGAAGCATAGGGGAAAACTCACCTTCACCGCAATTTATGAATAATTGCATCAATCGAGATAAGTCCAGAACAGAACCTGAATACGCTTTAGTTTGCGAATAAGAAGCTAAGTCATACTTCTACTGTCCCCTAGGCTCGGCTAAGGCATCGTAAAGCGAATAGCACATTAAAGTCTACCAAGTGCTCTAAGTATGAAGCTTTGTACAATGTTGTGTTCACCGTTAAGCATCATTTGGCCTATCTTACCTTAGCATCCCCATTTTGCATATCAGCACTTTTCTGCACAATAGAATTGCCAATGAAACCATATCAGAACTTTTCTGCACAATAGAATTGCCCAGAAACCAAAATTGGCAGATAAATTAAGGCAGTGGAGTATTTCAAACGAGGCCTACGTTTTTCTGTACGTCTGCCTTAGAAACACAGACCAATCAGAAGGGTTTGCTCGTGATCCCTTCTAAATAAAAACCGAGTAGATGCCTAGTCCGGACTGAGCCTGAGATTTTTACGATTTCTCCGTAGGTCGCCACATATGACGGACTAGGCGTCGGGTTAGACTATTGCATACGCCGGCGGCTCTGACTAGATGGATTTTTTGTACCACGAGGACCGGTGCCCAGTGTATCCAGATACATTATCGCAAACAAAGTATGCCTCAAAACTTACCTAAGAAATTGCCATTTACATTTTATGATGTAGTTTAACATCAACCCCGGCGCCGGTTTTCAAGATGTCATACCAGCCTTCTGTTGAAAGCCGCATTTGCATTAGACTGTCGCACCCAGGGCTTTGTCTTTCCTACGCCGAAATCGTACAAGTTTTAAGCGTTATTTAGGCGCATGGGAACCTCATCAGTCTAGTTTTAGAGTGGATCTAAGCCACCACCCTGATCGATATGAATTTCTTAGACAAACGCGGACTTCACGGAACTTTTATGTACCAGTTATGAATCTCTGCAGAGGATATTTTTAAAGATGAAATTTTTGACAATATCCGAATTTTCAAAACCAAGCACTATACAGCGTAACGGTTGAGTTTAAAGAGTCGAACCGCGACTCTATAAAAACGAAAATTACATTTCCACAAGACAAAGTTTCATATCACAAGTTCATTCCAACATGGCCATATGTTAACAGATTTCATTCTTTGTTCCTTGGACGATACAAATTGCTCAGATACATCAAAAAATCAACAAAACAAAAAATACAAAAAGAAATTTTAACGTGGCATAAGATTTGAAAAGCAATAAAATTGTCATCCAGCGAACTGAGCTGAATTTAAATCCCAAAGACCAACGATACTGCGTCTTTTATATTGCTGCTGCAGAAGCACTGCAAACTCTTAGGGGAAACTCGAACTTCCCTCAATCAGTAGTGCCTAAGTGCGCTGTAAATGAATACGCTATAAAAAGCAAAGTTTTGACAGTACTCCTATTTTGATCTTACCTTCGAGTTGATAGACGCTCGCTTACAGCATTTGCATGACGAATTTAATTCATACGCCTTCGTCACACACTTAAAAGCACTCTTATCAGCTTTAAAGTTATAAGTTACTAACTGGGCCTGAATAATCATTGACTGATATTAGTAAGTGTGATAAACTGATATGAAACGAACTGCTGCTATTCACATAAAATTTNACATCAACTCCGCTTATAATTAATTTTTTGTATATGAATAGAAGGAAAATAAATTAATGCCAGTCAGTTTTGGGTGGCTGATTGTGGGAGTTAACAGCGCACCCTAAATCTGTAATAAATTCATACGCTTCGTTTTATATAGTTGAAGGACATACTTGACATCATTCAACTATGTCTGGAAGATCTTCCAAAAAAGCGATTAAACTTTTTGCTTCGTTCTTGACTAGTTCTCATNCAATCAGTAGTGCCTAAGTGCGCTGTAAATGAATACGCTATAAAAAGCAAAGTTTTGACAGTACTCCTATTTTGATCTTACCTTCGAGTTGATAGACGCTCGCTTACAGCATTTGCATGACGAATTTAATTCATACGCCTTCGTCACACACTTAAAAGCACTCTTATCAGCTTTAAAGTTATAAGTTACTAACTGGGCCTGAATAATCATTGACTGATATTAGTAAGTGTGATAAACTGATATGAAACGAACTGCTGCTATTCACATAAAATTTTGAAAGCACTTGCAATTCATTTTATCAGTATCCACTATTTCATTATTATTAATTTCTGAAATTAAGGTTTTTATGCAAATTTAACATTTGCAAATCTTTGAATTTAAAATCGGCTGCAAAGATAGAATATATGTATGTGTAAAAGTTTTTAACAGTACAACGCTTTAGATTTTTTAAGTTTCTTCTTTATTCGCCATTTACAATGAATATTTTTTTTAATTAAACTATCATTTTCATAAAATAATTTACTTTCAAACAGAGCTGGTGGTCTAGAGCGAACGCCTTATGAGCAACTAGCTTATGTGCTCTGCATTCGGAAATACGTGATAAGTTCATATTCAATGCACCAAAATAAGACAGTTTATTTTATATCATTGAATTAGACCGTTATTTTAAAATTTCTTTGATAATCTGTTCAGCTTTTCGATGTAAGTATTGCATTCGTAGCGAATATTTATTTTTATACCAATTTTTAGAGCTATTTTTCATATTATAGCCTCTTGTTGAAAGCACTGTCTAGAGAGAAAAAACTTTTTGGAATAGAAAATTTGATGTAATACCTGAAAAGAGCTGCTCATCGTTTTGATAACACCTCGAACCCGCGTTCACTGGTGGCTTGCGAGAAGAGAATAAAGTTCACGTAAACGAAAAGCAAAAAAAAAATCAGCTAGAAATATGCTTCACAACTATAGTCGTGAAGCGGATTAATTTTCCTGCTTCCAATCCCGCAGAAATAGGAATACTTTTTTAGTACACGCATTTTATTGCAAAATTTCAATCTCAATTCGCCAAAAAATTATTTTAAATTACATGCATGTACATAAAACAATTATTCGGTGAGAAATTTATTAATCGGAGAGGTTTAAGCTTTGCGTATTTAGAATTGTTGCGCATTTAGTTATTCATTATGTATGGCATCTCACAGCCTCTCAAAAGGCTGCGTTCACCGCGCTGTCATGAGAGCGTAAAATTCCTCATAATTCAATTGCATATCGCCATCAATATCCGCTTCCCGTATCAACTCCTCAATTTCATCATCACTCAATTTCTCCCCGAGTTTATTAATAATGCAACGAAACTCTGAAATGGTTATGAAGCCATTTCCATCCATATCAAATATTTTGAATGCCTCTATTATATCCTCGTCTTCGCAATCACTTTCACGCATTTTGTGAGACATCATAATTACAAATTCATCCAATTCAATCGTCCCATTTCCATTGATGTCTACTTCTGCAATCATATCCTGCAATTCTCCTTCGGTCGGGTATTGGCCCATCGAGCGTAACAAACTGCCCAGATCCTTTGTACTGATCGTGCCGTCGCCATCTTTGTCAAACATAATAAATGTCTGGCGGAATTCTGCCAACTTGTCCTCGCTTATATCAAGCATTTTTTAGTTGCACTAGGCTCCCAAACGTAATAGCGCAAGCCGCGTAACCTCTTCTCCAGATCTTTTCATAAAATTGTTAAACCAAGTAGAAGCGAAAGAGGATAAAAATGTACTGAACGAAAATAAGTGAATCAATTTTTGATTTAATTCCTAAAACATGGCAATAAACTGGAAAATGTAGAATGTAGCAATTGCAGTTAAAAGCAACAAAACTATTTAAAACATTTATGCCTGAATATTTTCGCAGAGCTTGCTCATACCGTGTCCCGAATTTGAAAAATTCTAAAGTCCTTTTCATGCTATTGTTTTTTTTATTTTATTTTCATTTTCCTTTTTTTTTATTTCAATTGGAATTGGCATTAGTACAGAGTGAAATTGATGTTTTTAACCGGCCGTCATCAAATTATAGAATTCCTCAAAGTTCAATTGCATGTCGCCGTCAGTATCTTGTTCACGTATTATATTCACAATTTCCTCGTCAGTTAATTGCTCACCGAGATTTTGTGAAATGGCACGAAACTCTTCTACGGTTATGAATCCATTGCCATCGGCATCAAATATCTTGAAGGCCTCAATGATGTCATCATCGCGATCGGTGTCGTAGAGTTTACCCGCCATGAGCACTATGAACTCTTGCAAGTCGATGGTGCCACTGCCGTCCGTGTCCACCTCGATCATCATATCCTGTATTTCTGCCTCGGTCATGCTCTGGCCCATTGAGCGAATCACATCGGACAGCTCACGCGCACTTATTGAGCCATCGCCGTCCTTGTCGAACCTGTGGAATGCTCGCGTCATGTCGTTAATTTGTTCCTCAGTTAGCAGATCAACCATTATGTCAATTTAGCAAGTTGCCTCAAAAACTTCTATGATACAGTTAGTTATTCCAAATATTGATCGTTTATAACGTCATTTCTTAAAAGTGATCAAAAATATGTGTGGCGGTTGTAAACTTGAAATTTAAACGGTGCTTTAAACTTATTTTTTAT
>JXPQ01046029.1:0-13544 GCA_001014675.1 Ephydra gracilis
GAAATGATAAGATTTTAAATAGTTATAACTCATAAGGAATAATATGAGCGAAACTGAAAATTCTTGGGGTATGTCTATAAAAATGGTTACGCAAAATTTTTTATGATGGATTGCTAATTTTTCATGAAGTCATGTATATAGTTTTAGAGTTTTTTGACCTTTCTTATCTTCTTTAAGTTGGTCCAAGATGATGTGAAACACATGTCTATGGAACTTTTGTTTTCGAAATAAACAAAAATAACTGTTATATGAATTTTGGTTGAAAACGATGTGCATTCAGTTATAAGAAAGGGCGCTGATAGGGCTGCTTTTCGTAAAACCCGATTTCCGCGATTTTATCGTTTTGGGTATGAATTTATCCAAAATTTTAAGAAGCCAGAACATATAGAAGTGAGTCTAAATGAAATTTGTTTAGTTTTATATAAAGATGGTTTGATCGTTACTATTTCTTCACTGATTTTTATTTTTATTTGGATTTAACCATCAAATGATCTGACATTTCGGTAAATGCAGTTCCTTTATCAAATATTCCTTCAGTCAAATTTTACAGTTCTGAGGGGTTTGATGGTGTAATAGCGTTTGGATGTCTGTGTTTTGTTATTAGTCGTTGGTTGAAGTCGTGTTATGAGAAAAGTTCAGTTCAAATACGGGAATATTTGCTGCTTCTGGGATATTGGTTATGAATGGTGGGTTTACGAATGAGAGGCAGTGAGATTTATTGGTTGGTTATTAAAACTTCGAATCGTTTGATGTCTTTCAAACTTTTTCCGTATTAAGTGTGGAAGTAAATTTAGGAATTGTTTGAAATTTATTCATTATTCTCAAATTGAGGTTCGCGGTGACTTATTGGTATTGAATAAGGTCTAGTTCTTCTGAAAGTTGTCCAAAGTACTGATTTTCTAAATAAGAAAATGAAATTCTAAATATGAATTCCGCGAGAACACGGAATTATAATGGTTTAAGGGGTTGTTTGAAAGAATAGATCTATTGAATGCGTGAACTATAAGTTTCCGAAGATTGACTTTCCCTTTGTTGATATTATTATGGACAAAGTTGTTTGAATGAAGGTTAAAACAATATGCACAACATGTGACATATCTTAGTTTTAAATTATTATTGTAAGTTACTGGAAAAAGTGTAATAGTTAAAGGTTAATGTAATAGTTAATTTAATAGTTTAAGGTTGATGATTTGCCCTTTGGAACCGATTCGTTAGTCTAAAGTTAGAAAATAAGGTGGAAAAAGAATTTTTTATGCAGTCCCCCTGAGCATCACGCATACACTTGTCACTGGGAGATTCCAATTTATGAATTCCTAACGTGAGAATCTAAAAGGATGGAAAAACACGCATCACAGGTATTTTGACATTCACATTTGTTCAAAAACTATTTTCAGATATCATTTCATTTTGGTCTCGAAAATATGGAATTCGCTGGGGCGACAATTGTGTTAATACGGTAGATATGTCAATAATTCGAACCTATATTCGTGGATTTTAGCAATTATAAAAATGCACATTGCTGCGAAAATTATATGCGAATGTGTTTTTGTTCAAATCCACGTTTCATCTTTTTTCCATTGTAAAAATACTTTGTCACGTCAATACTCTGTCCTATAAAAATAAGACGACGTGTTACATTGAAATGAAACTTCATATATTTTCATACGAAGTGTGAAGTAACTTAAAACAAACAGATTTTGTCTTAAAGCATCGCTTTCTGTTAGCACTCTACCAAATTTATTAAAGATCATATTATTTTGTTAGTAGGCCTTAAATGCTACATGAAGTAACCCTTAATAATAAAACGAATTCGAAAGGTGTAGCACATATTCTCTCTGATAATAAATCAGAAGTCATCGAAAGAAAAAAATCTTTCATTGTCACATGATGAGCTTTAACTCATGCAGTCTTAGCCCAGGAAAAAACGGTGTTTTATTTCAACCAGCCTAATGAAGAGTCAAAAATTATCAGTAATACAGGAGAAACATGAACACGGATTGCTGGATAATCAGAAAGTGAAAGGAGTAGTAAATCCGAACACCTAACACGCAGCGAGAAAGCATAACAAAAAAATTCGAAAAAAAAATTAGATCTCATTGTACATAAAAAATAACCCAATACAAAATGAAAGGAGGTCATATAAAGCACACAGTTATTCTTTAGGAAAGCACACACGAAGTGAAGAGGAAAGGAATACGCCTCATGGTACCAATGAGATAAAATATAGGTAAGCGAATGCTTTAAGCAGGTTTTCAAATCCAGATTTCCAATAAAATATTATAGAAAACATCATGAACACACTCTTCCTGTCTGAATGCGTGGTAATGAAAGTTTGTATCCAGTATCAATCAAACGATAATATTTGACATGTCTCCAACGAATTTATCACAGGAGTGAGGACTTTTAGCAATAAAAAGACTACAGCACTTGACAGAATTCCAGCAGAAATTTTTAAAATATATCCTAAAAGTAGGGCGTAAATGTTCCTGAAATTATATAATTGCTGCCTTGAAGAAGGTGTATTTTCGGAAATTTGGAAATGGCAGCGATTCGTTCTCATTAGTAAGCAAAAGAAGAACCACTCCAACATTATAGGTATTTTGGCCTTGGAATTCTATAATAGTACAACATAATTCAAAAATCAGCGTTTCATTGTTTTACCTTTCTTTGATTAAATAAATATCCTCAATAGTTGAAAATGGTTCAAGATTGTTTAAGCTCTAGAGAAGCAGTCAAGAGTTCAATAGTTCAACATATCTCAACATGATACAGAGCTTTAATGTGCATCAGGAAGACGACCATAAGTTGTCAAAATTACCACGTCTCTAAGAGAAAATACAGTATAAAACAGATTAGCGGTGCAATGCTAAGCCAAGCCAATGGAGCCACTAGATAATTATTACAATTAATTCGATTTGTTCAGTTCGCTTGGAGTTAAAGAACTTGTTTCCAAATGTAGGCCCTATTCCTTCATTTCTTATCGACCCCATAGTAACACCCGCCAGGAAGAGTTAGAGCACGCTTGATGTCGAGGATGATGTTATTCATGGTAACCCAGAATCATAGCTAGAGAGCACGTTGACACGACGTATTTATCCTTATCTCATTAACTGCAAAATCCATCTTCTATGTTTTTTAAAAGAACATGGAGACAACATCGCGTTCAATTCGGACAATGATGTCCACATCGTCAGCGTAATACAAAGGTATCTCGCTATTATAGAAAATGGTTTCACAATAATAAGAACCCGCTACACTGATCATCATCCTCATTTTCTTGTTAAAAAGAAAAAGGTCATCTGGTTAGAGGCACTATTAGATTGCGCAGTAATGTACAGGAGACTTGACTTACTTTAGACTGTGTCTATCAGTGTAGCTGTTGGGCTGAAATGTATTCAATTTTAATTATTTTTAGCTAACTGTAACCTTCAAAAGACTCGTGTATAAATTTTATGGCTGTGGGGTTATTAGTTTGTGGGATAAATCATTTTAAGTGTAGCAACTTTTGCAAGTTGGAAGAACTTAAATTAATATAGCATTGAAGCCAAAACTTTGCTATAGAACATTTATTCGGACCATGTAACAGGGAAATAAATTATTAAAAAGTAGCTTGCTAAATTAAACCCAGGTGAAATAAATACCAAGGACGATGCAAGCGGTGGAGCGGCTTTGATCGAAAAAATTTTGATATTTTTTTACCTCAAAATAATTCTGGTTGATCCCAAAATGAACCGGGATGAGATACCTCAGGAAGTAAACATATAAATGGAATGTGCTGGACATATCGTGCATGAATATATTGGGATGCAAAAACTTTGTTCAGAACGAATACCGCGTGAACTCCTAATCAACCAATAACAGCAACGATTTGATGATTCCGAGTTATGCAATTATATTAAACTCGAATTTATGCGTTGATAGTAGCGATGGTCAAAACATGGGACCATCATTCTACACTACAATTAAAACAATCGTTTTCGGAATAAAATACACGTGATGAACTATCTCTCATTTTGTTCTTGCAATGTAACATGTAACGGGCACATCCCATTTTCTCACATACTGTCTACAAGTATATGTATCAGTTGCGTTGCTCCGTATATCTCAATTCGAATCAGACAATTGTTGAATTAAGAAACGTGCATGATACAAGATTATAATTACTTTTATTAAGCGGGCCTAAGGGCGTTAATGTTTTGTGTGAGTAGTTTAAGAAATAAGCGAAAAATTTGTATTTTTGATAAAAATGTATTTTTTTCAGTTTATGATGTTCTTACGCTTTATTATCGAATATTTCTCTAATAAGTGGAATTTCTAAATTCCTAAAATAAGACTGGGCACTTAGAGTGGTCGTATTAACATGTAATTTCTGATTCCTTCAGCATTCTAATTTTTGGAATGCTCCTGTATAATTATAAAGCACCCTTATTGCCTAGCTTTAGTCGTATTTTGGGAATTAAAAATGTACTAATTAAGTAAATATTTCATAATAAAGTGTAATTATTCTTTTGTTAATCCTTTATATTAAGACAAGTTCAGTTCAATAAATGATTCAAGCCATGCAGTTACTCCTTTTCGTGAACAAAGCGGACTAGTACAAGTGAATGTGCTTAAATTTAATTTAATTTGAAACAAATTTTTATCTGTTTAGTTTGTCGATTATTTAATACTCTTCGAATATTTAATACTTGTGAAGTGAATATTACAAATTTTTATAAGAAAATAGTTTGTGGTTTAATCATTTCTTATTAAATGATTATTATAGCTATATAATTACCTTTTGTTGGTATATTATAAATTTACAGATATATTCGCGATTTTTCAGTAAAGAACCTTATTTAAAACCCGATATTCTATAATGCAGCCGACGTTGAGCAACACAATGGAGATTAATATGAAAGTTTGCGCTTGCAAGGCTTTTTGATTGCATTGGATTACTGGTCGCTCGTGGGGACAAATGAATTACATGCAGTTGAAGACGATACAAAAGTGAAATAGACACAGATGAATCAAAGGAATTGGCTACAATTATACTGCCCAAGCGTGGCAGATCACCCTATTCAAACAAATTTTATAGTTTGCAAATAATGTTCTTCAATTATTGACAACGTATACCCGACGATCTTCTATCTGCTTTGTTGTCGTGTGCATTTCCAAAAAACATTAATAATTTTGTAATTGCAATTGAGAGCAGAGTCTATCAGCCTGATCTTAAGAATAAAAATTTTCCAAAAAGAACAAAAAAAAAAAAAGAAACGAAAATAAAAAATTCAAACATTAAATTTTACAATTGCGATAAACGTGCACAAATAAAATCTCAATGTCTAAAAGGGTATAATAATGAAGTTTATGTACTTAATATTACTGTTGGATCGTCGCATATGGGCAATGACAAAAATCAGTTTTCGGCAATAAATAAGTTCGCACAAAATGTTGTTTTAGCGTCTGGCGATAAATTATCGGCATTGTTAATTTAAATTACACAAGTGGTCAAATTATACCATTTTATTTCTTCTTGACTTAACTCCTAATTTCTTGTCTGTTAGAAAGTTCCGTAGGCAGGGAAACTGTGAACTTTTATTATAAAAACCCTATAATAAAGAGCCCACAAAATATGACAATTTTCTATGCTTACGAAAGAGATTATTTATTTACAGTGTTCATTGATACTATAATCGAAAAAGTTACATCGTAAGAAAACTGCATGTTATGGCATCGTGACCATTTAAAATTTAATTATTTAAAATCGCTTGCAACGAATAACGCAGTTACAGGGTTCATGTTTAATGCCACAAAAATTTTCAAGTGCGTAGCGCTGAGCAAAATTAATAGTAACCCACCAAAAAATGTTTTCATTCAAGAGGGCCTATAAAATTGATGTGTTTCCGCTAGGCAAAAGGACATACGACATGAGACCATAGGACCATATAGTCCTCAGCAAGATGGCGTGGCAGTGCGTCCCAACAGAACTCTTAGAGGAACGACTAGGTCAACGGTAGTTGATTCTAAAGCCCCTCAGTACTTCTGGCCAGAGGCTATTAACACAGAAAATCAATCACCAACAAAAATGTTCGGTGGAGCGACACCTTATGAAGCGTGCCATCAAAGCAAACCATATGTAGGCCATCTAAAAACACTTGCTTCCGAACTATTCGATTTGGAAAGAAAGAATATAGACTTTACAACAGATTTTATCGGAAAATATTCATAAAAAAGGACGTAATTTTCTTTGAAACCAGATTTTCTAGCAGATAGGCAAATTTTCAACTAAATAAAAATTTAGTTGTCAGTCTGCATGACCATAAAGATAAACGTAATTTTAGAAGTAGATGCACCAACGGTTGAAAATAAGCAAATGCCAGAGAAATCTACTAAAAATAATTTAAATGTACATACCAAACGTATCAATGAAAATGCTACATCTGCCGAAAACGAGGCTGTAAATAAAGTCAATCTACCTACAGTGAACCCGATCACTGTCTGATAAAAATTAGACTGTCAACATTTTTGACTTAAGTCAGCTTTAATCAGCGGTTTCTGTTAAATCTTATTATGCCTATAAGCTCTCAATGGCTTGTTAATCTTTACTACTATTCATCTCCTAAACTGTAACATTTGGCAAAGTAAAGAATAATATAATCAATTTTTTCATTATTTTTCCACTTTCTGTTAAACTCTTTCTGCAATGGAAGAGCTAATTATGTGACAAATTTCCCTATAATTTTGGAGTCTTGTATAGTTAGTAACATCCGCTACACTTAACTTAAGTAAAATCATTATTATATTTGGAACCATCTGTAAAAAAGAAATTTCCATATTTTTATATTTTCCATATTTCTTTGCTTTCAATTTCTTATATTGCCTTCATGGATGATCTATAGGATTATTTATTCCTCTTTTTAACTGTTGTTACTTGTATTGCGGCTTTCATTTGTTTATTTCTCTTTGTTTTCAAATATACTATCGCCACCTTCATAAATCTTTTTTTATTTCATTATAACTTAACATTGTTTCTGGACCATTCGCTAACTTTTCCGTAAGTTCGTAGTGTTTTATTTTAGTAAAAATACATCATAGGGACTTGGTTGAACTATACCTATCAGATATTATTTTTCACTTAGGGCAACGTGATATTTCAATTAGGGTTGAACCTATCTCTTCAATTTCTCTATTAGTTTCACTTTAGAGTGGGTCACAAAAAATTCTTGTATGTTCAATCCGTTAATAAGTGATTTAAATTGTATTGCAGTGAATCCTGACGCTTTATCCAATATGATTTTATGAGCATCTGAGAAAAATTTTGAGTATTTAAACAATTTTTTGGCGAAATTTGAATGTTGGGACGAAAAATATATCAAATGTCGATGTTTTTTCCAATTGGGATTTTTTGTGAATAACTTTGTTATTAATTTTATTGCATATACTATATTTTTATACATATAGTACTAAGCATAATTTGAAATATTCTATCTTATTATGCCAATTAAACTTATCGCGACAGTCGCTCGCGTATTTATTTAACATTATTCTTTTGTTCTGTAAGATCATCAAGATCATGTGAAAAGTTAGATAAATGCGCAAACCTGATATTGAATGTAAGTCCTCTGGTGGAAAATATATGGCACTGTTAAATTTGGTATCAAATATATTTTTCATATGTCAATTAATTTTCCAATGGTATCCGCAACTGGAGTCAAACTGCAAGACATCGCGAAGAATGGCGCCGCAGGGTGAGGGCATGACCTGTACCAGGTTGTAGTGGCCAATGAAGTAAGTATGTCATATTTAATGAATTGCCTTGTTCTCTTCAAGACTGGTAATTGTTCGAGAGTTTTAGGTGCTTCCACTGACTGATTGCATTGATTGGTTTTTGTCTGTTATTCTTTGAAAGTACTGCGCCAACTGCATTTTTTAATGGATAGGAGAATTTCTTCGTGGAATATGGTTGCAACAGTTCAGTATCGTCCGACAATGAAGCTCTTAAAGTTTGGCATGCTTTATACAAATGGTCGGAATAAATTATTTTCGTTTTGCATTAGGTGATTTTTCTGTTTTTACCGAATAAATAATTCGTTAGAGATATATGCTTATGGCTTAATTTTCAAATATTTTCACCATTTAGTTGATAATTGCTTATGTGCAATTTTGAGTATATTCGTTATTAATGTAAACTGTTGAACATGGTTTACTATTGTTCTATGGTGTAAGTCTAGCGTACATGGCTCTATTAAAAATGCTGGAGTATTTTCAGTCCGAACGGCATTGTAAGCATCGCATATTTCGGTTATTAGTCGAAAACCTGTATTTTCCATACGTTCTGCTTTCATACGTATTTGATGGAATCCTAATTGCAAATCAATGAAGAAAAGCATCTGTCCTTATCTTAATTTGCCAAAAAAATATTAAACACAGGAATTGGATATTTGTCAATACTGGTGAATCCATTAATTTTTTTTTTTAGATTTCGTGTGCTATCTGCATTAAAGCCCCTTATAGGTACAACCCAGATTAGTGACTGAAATGGAATTTTGCTCGGATGTACTATGTTATCATTTAACAAATGTTCCATGTCTTTGTTTACGAACTGCTATGATGCGAATGAATATGGATATCGTTTTCTCCATAGGAGTGTTACAATAGTAAATGGTATTTCTGGTCGAATATATATTCTGAACGGTATTTTTTCATCAATTTCGGACTATTATTTATTTATCAAACCATTCCTGATTGCTTTATCTTTTCATTTTCTTCTTTTTCAAAGTTCTGTCCATGTTCCATAAATTTATTTTTCGTGTTTCCAATAAAATCCATTCTTCACAATTACTTTCTAAAGATCTAAACTTCTTAATGCCGCTGGGTTTATTTCCTAACGCATCAGGACTTTTTCCTAAAGCAGTTATGTTCTTTTTACTGCAATTGCCAGATATTTAAATCTTTCCCAAAATAATTCTTTCATCTTCATTTTTATCGCTGGTATATACGTCGATTTTTTCCAAAGTTCCCAATATACATATACATTTTTGATGCCAGACAATTCGTCAGCTGATGCTTCAAGATTCTTATTTATTTCTTGATTTTCTCTTTCATTTGCGTTGAATATTTTGACTTCTTTGTTGCCATTTTTTATAAGTTTGCTGTTTTTACTATATATTACATCATTAAGGTTTTCGAAGTTATTGGTATACTTTCAACTGATCACTGTTCACATGGACTATTTCATGAAATATTGTTATAGCGTTAAATATAGTTATTATATGGTAGCATTCGAGGATTATTTATCAGTTACTACTTCGGATTCGCTTGTCAGTTGCTTATTTATTTCTGTATGCGTTGATCGTATATCTAATATTTTGAATATCGTCCCAATTTTTTGCCTTTTTCTTAAATTTATGCAAAATCTAGGCGTCTCCAAAAATATGGTTTTCGTTCAAGTTATTGACCTAATTATTTTTATCCCATTCTGGTTTGGGAACGATTTTCGCTCTATCAACCACTTTGGTACGGAAAATTATCAAGGGCGAGTAATATTTTTTACTCTCCTTATTATAAACTGTCATTGAACTATGGGGTGCTGCACAAGTAACATAACTTGGCCTGTGGCCTTCAAACTCTGATAATGCGCTTATAACTCTAGGCTTTCTTCGCTAAATGTTTAATCTTTATAATCAAGCATGGCCGTTCCTATAGAAACTTTTTCTAGCTCTCCTCTATGAGCTGCTACCTTAGATTTAAGAGATGAGTTGGTTACTTCTTTGACCTGTTCACTGCGTAAGACGAGTTAACTCGTCCAAGCAAAACCTTTTTGAGTCGCGTAAGACGAGAAAACTCGTAAAAACCCAGAGGAGTTAAATTTTTTTTATTAAAATCTAATGCAAGTATCACTTAGTAATAAATATTCTTTTTATTTAGACTATGTGTGTAATAAGGGTAAATTCGTAATATAATTTAAATGTTGCGGCAACTCATTAGCTCCACCTAATATTTTTCTGAACTTAATATTATATTTAAAAGAAAAGTAAATATTGTGCAAAAGTACCTTAATTTAAAATGCTGGAGCCCTTAAATTTTTCATGGAATTTCATTTTGATGTAAACTAGCACCATCTCCAATTAATTTTTGTGTGAGTCGTTTCAGAAATGAACGAAAGGTTTAGTTGTATTGTTACTAATGTGCTTTTTTTAGTTTATTAATTGTTTGGGTTTTATTTTTTTTGTTTTCTTTCTGTGCACGGGCAAAGGAAGTTGGAATGCATTACGCACTACCGGGCTCAACGCAAATCAGTCTGTGTCGGACGCCTAAATTAATAGTTTACCGACTAAACCACCTCTTAGGTCATCGTTTTTGATACCTTTTGATAACTGCAGCATTTTCGGAATTTTGAAGAAATTCATTTATTTATTTAAATAGATCAAACATTCGAAAACAATTTGTATTTGTTCAATGTCTCTATCAAATTCAAAACTTCGTTAGTGTTGGTTTATGTTCCTCAACCCTTTAACAAATTATTTAAAAATCAAATTTTTTAAGCTTAAGGAAGTTTAAACACCATGCAAATGAAGGTTCATCTTCGAGATATAATATCTTTTATGGGTAGGAAATATCAACTCATTTTTCGCACTCCATCAATATTTTAATTTATGTGTTCATGATTCTTTTAAATCAATTGCAGAGCAATGAAACTCTACCACAATTAACCCAATGGAAAAAGCGCAATTTATAATAGCTCTTAAAACATGTTCCAGTTTTTCTTATGCGTTGGAAACCTACATTGCAATTTTTTTCGTTGCTGAATATCTGTTTGAAAGAAATGTAAATGTTTTCTAATGACATGCAGTACACTGAACTTTATATTGAATAGGTATATCAGGTAAAGCCTCTCTTTCTAGAATTTTAAATTTTCATCAAACATCAAAATATGAAAATATTACCTCACACATTTTTTATAGACCTCAAATGAAAAACGGACAGGAATCCAAAAGTTTATTGACAAAATAACGTCGGGACTGGATATACCAAATATATTTAGTGGATTAGCGTGTTTGACAAAATCCCATGCACATTTATCATTTAATTTTGTTCTTCATTAATTTCGAGTTGATGGCAAATTTTTCAGTTGGTATTTATGCTTCATTGCAATGTTAAAAGTTTTTGATAGCAATTGTGTGTGAAGTTGTCTCAGATTACAGCACAGTCATTACTCCGAAAGCGTTGAATGAGGTTAAGAAAAGAAACGGCCGATGAAAACCGCGACGGAACAAAAAGCAATATATATTTCGAAAACACATGGTTCGCATTATTCAACAAAATGTAGGACTCATTCCGTGCACACACTTGTGCATGAACGCATTAAAGCAATAACGTTGAGCCGTGGACATTTTAACAAGACTCTGTGACAGCTCACAACGCAAACAGTGGCACAAAAACAACATTGCGTGCACCACATCCCTAGGAGAATGGCCAGCTTAAGGTTCAGACCATGAACCGTTGCATTACAAGTTGCCGTTGTTATTACAGGATATAGCTTACTCTGCTGTACACCCAAATGTTGAGTCGTTGAAGTGAGTTCTTGACCATGAATTTGACAACTTCCCCATGCTTGGAGTGCATTCGGCGGGCTCAGAGTGTCGAGATCTGCTCAAAATGTGGTGGAAAGCAAGTGGAAGTCATTTTAAATAAGTTATTTTATGATTCTGGCCAATAATTATACAAAAACAAAATTTATAAGAAATTATTCGCTTTCTTTTGGATTTAACATATATGTACGTCTAGACAAAATTAAGTACTAAATTAGAATTCAAATAAATAATGTTATTTATAAAAACTTCATTCGATAATCATAAAACAAATTAATAGTTAAGGACCATTCGACATTAATCTAGACAAATTTAAGGGTTTTTCCTACTTTTTTCGGTAAAAGTCGTTCAAGATTCACGTTGCGAAGCTCGCAGTTACTGTTCAATTTTTAGTTCATTTGCTAAAAAGAATTATGGGCAATTACTCTACTAGTGGTCTGCACTGAAATTGTTTGAGTTGGAACATTTTTTTTTTATTCTTGTGTTGCATAGTACTCATAACCTGATATTAATATGCGGCCCTGTTAGCTATAGTATTCATAAATATAGAATTTTTATAAAAAAAAATAAAAATATTTTATTAGTTTCGTTGGTGAGAGAGTACTAAATTGTGCAAATACCAGACTACAATTCCCAAATATGATATTTCTTTTAAAAAATTTTTTTTTGTTACTATATGAAATATATTCAACAAATTTTTTTAATAATATTTGGAAACATGTTTCAATCGAATACCAAACAGATATCCGAAAATTTCAAAATTGTTTTCATGCCTTAGCGCCACCACAGTTCGTTTCCAGAAAGAAATAAATGCTTTTTTCACTCTCCGTTCTAATAAATTTTGTTAAAAGCGAGGAAGTAGTTACCAAATTGTTCAATGTCTTACAGATCTTATTCAACACATTACTCATTTAATATGTTCCAATCATTATTTCAATATTTACGTCAGTCGTGGTTGTTTTGAATTGGTATGCCTTTTAATTTTTTTTTGACACTCCTTATGTTTCAAGATATAAAATATCGGATTCGCCTAAATGAGGGAAACGATGTTACGTTTGAATGTTTTTCACATAATTTTGGTATAAGTTTGTATTAAATTATGTTAATTATGCATATTATCCATCTTACTTTTTCTTTATTTATAAAATTCATTTATAATCAATATTTATTTTGCATCCAATTCTTGCCATACGTAGGCTAATTTTTTTTACTTTATTTCAATTTACTATAAATTTTATTTCTATATGTATAAATTTTTCATATTCGTAATGCTGTTCATAAAATATTGATTTTAGGCTTACATTATCTGAAAACGCATTAGACACTTAATAATAACATTTTTTGTGCTTGTTATTTAATTAAATAAGCAGTTCACAATGGATTTTTTGTTTTTCCAATGGATTTTACTTTAATTAAACTTTTCTGTCGAAAATTAAGACATAAAATAATTTCATTTAACATATTTTTTTAAATCCTGGTGATATGTTGACTAAGCTACGAGTCAAAGAAATTCGGTTGAGCTACCTTGACTAATTCAACGTTTGTCACCTAACAAGGTTGTGAGATATCCTATTTTATCTTGCGAGTGTGGTCCTNAACAAGGTTGTGAGATATCCTATTTTATCTTGCGAGTGTGGTCCTCAGTGAGAGTTAATCCCCCCAAGGAATTTACTAAACGAGGATGTGCAAGATCATGACTGCTTTCTTCTCTCCACTCCACTTATAGCCAATAAGCACGTAGACCCAACTTTCCTAGATCGGACGCGCAACTGAACGCTTCTGGACGATTTTGGATACGTTCCACGTATCTCAGCTCTTTTTCTATAAATCAACAATATGGTCTGCATATGTCAGTTAGTGGGTATTTTCTATTTCAGCAGAAAATTGTATGTGTATTTTCAAATTAATAATACAATTATTACAACATAATTTTTTTTTTCTTTTATTCAATATTCATTCATTTAAAAAGAT
>JXPQ01046304.1:843-24814 GCA_001014675.1 Ephydra gracilis
TTCTCCTTTTGCAGCAGTACAGCAAAGGTGCTGTGTTTTGAAGTTGGCAGCACTCCTGCAACGCAGCTTGGTAGCACTGGGCAAAGAAGTCGAAACCAAGGATAAGCAAAAAGCTAAGATCGATTAACAATTGCCGACGAGTTGCGTCTACCGCGCAGATAATTAAACTGATTTAATTTGCATTTTTTTTATTTAATAATTATAATTTAATATATACTGCAATAGCAATTGTGTGAGAAACAGAATTTTGATATTTATGTTCGAATTTAAATACTATGTTATAAATTAGTTAAAATCGTAGATTGGTGAAAATTGCTGCGTCATATGAAGTTGTTGTATTGTGTTGTTTTGTGTAATCAAACTATTTAAAAGTGTGTGTGTGTTTAATATAAAATCTAATTGGCTCTATTGCATTCGACAAAAAACAGCAACACATAGGCAATATAACAATTTTATTACTTTTTTAAACTGTCATTTAAAATTGTTGAATTTTTTACTAATTGGCACTGTTTTATCCTTGTATGGGTATCGGTATATTTGATGCACGCATAAAAAATAAATGTAAACTGCTATATCTTTTTAAGATATGGCATAATAAAAAGTTAAAAGCCTTCAAAATAAAATAATAAGGGTATGTACATACCGAAATAATAAGAGAATTTAAAAGCATTTAAGAAATTCCTTGACGCGTTGGCGTGGGATTACGTATGATTATTGTATAAATGTGTCAATCTAATTTGTTAAAAGTGTAATTTTCTTTAGCAAAAAAAACACAACATTTTTGTATTTTCTGAATTCAAACTGTTGAAAACGACACTCAATAAATTTAAAGATTAGTGCGCATTCTCAAGTTCACAATTCCCATGATTTCTAATATGACTAAAAATAACAGTTGCGTATCAAGAATCGGTCTGCAATCTCGTTATCTTTTGCTGTAGTATTGCAAAGGGCGGTATGTCGAAGTTGGCAGCCCTCTCTGCCACGCAGTTTGGTCGCACTGGGCAGTTAAGTCGACACCAAGGATAAGCAAAAAGCTGAGGATCAATCATCAATTGGGGACAAGTTATGTCTCGCGCGTAAACAATTAAACTAATTTAAATTGCATTTTTTATATTGAATAATAAGAATTTAATATAAACTGTAATAGTTATTGCCTAAAAAAAACAGTAATTTAATATTTATATTCGCGTTTAACTACTTCTACGATATAAATACTGCGTTAAATATCGCTTTAAATTCTGCGTTATAATTTAAGCCTTAATAAAAATCATGGATTTGTGAAAATTGCTGTGTCATTTGAAGTTGTTGTTTTGTATTGTGTAATTAAAAGCTATTTTAAATAGTGTGTGTTGTAATACAAAATCCAATTGGTTCTATCGCATTCGGCAGAAAATATCAACATATGGCCAATATAACTGTTTCTTAAAAAATATGGAAAAAGAAAATCTAATAATCGTTAATTAAGTGCACCAACTCGCTATTTGAATATGACACGACTGCCAGACTTGGAAAAAAATATTGGGTATGTAGTAAATTTTTTAAATTTATTTCGGGTAGCTCCAATAAAGGTGTTAATGGTTTTTGGTGGGAATCGATTCGATTGACCCCTATCCGCAATAATTTTGCAAACCTTAAAAGACTATTACATAAACCTATTTTACAAACAGTAACAATTTTTTTATTTCGTAATATTTCTATTTCTGTGTAACATGTCATTTTGATTTCTCTTACAAATACATGTGTTATCGAAATATTTCTGGGTATTAAGGTATTTATTCACGTTTGTGTAATTTTCGCGAAACTTAATCAATTAATAATCGCTCACAGAAATATCCAGAAAATTGTCTAATAAATCATCGTTACGAGTATTGTCTATACTACGTAGGTATTGAAAAGCCTCTTCGATCCCATCGATATAAGGATGAAAATTATCTTTGGCCGATGGATTTGAATATTCGGATGTTACAGCTGATGTTGCCGTAGACATTGTATTTGAATTGCCCAAATGCTCGACAATAACATTGGATGCTGGGTTTACATATTTTGGCAGATCAAGTATATTTTCATTACAAGCATTGGTAGTATTCGTTGAAACCGTTGCAATATCTTTGTTTGACATAAAAGAGGATATTATAAGATTTTCCAGCGTGGGAGTTGTGTTCATTTCAGGATTTAGCTAAAAAACGAATTAAATTACTGAAAATTAATTAAAACGGTATTTATAATTCGAGAAAGTGTTGTCCAAACATAGGAATTTATATAAAATTTTTGATATAATAAAATCATTTCATCACTCACCACGAAATGGTGTTGTAGTAAATTATTATTCGTTGCCATGAGATTTAATGTTGTCATTGTATCTGAAGGATTGCCTTCCAACGCCGTCGCGCTGATTATTATTGTACCTAATTGATATTTTTTTGGAGTTGTGGGGAGTTGTTTCTCCTCGATTCCAGAATTCGTTGAGAAATGTTTGCAATCATTTCTGCATATTGAATCATCGTTTATATTTTCCAAAATGTTGGCAATTAAAGCATCTTCATCAATATTTTGTGGTACAGTTGTTTGGTTGTAATAACAACAACTGCTTACATCAATTGTATTTTGCACGTCCAAATCGTCAAGCAATAATTCCTGTTCATTCGCTTGTTGATCATCCATATCTGCTAAAATTGGGCCATCCACTGTGATTGCGTTGTAAATTGTTTGTTTGCCATTTTCTTGTGTTGCAGTATTAGAACTTTCCATGATTTTATTCACTTTGTTCGGATTTACTTTTCTATTACGAATTCGTTTTCTCTCACATTTCCTTGGATCAACACCCAACTCCCAATAACCACCTTTTCCCTTTTCAAATTTACTGCGGTTAATCTTGCGAAAGCAATGATGCAGCGATAGATTATGACGAATTGAATTCTTAAAAGTAAAGATATTTAATTTTAAATCCTGTATGCTTGATAAAATGAATGAAAAACTGTTAATTGTTGCAGTCCATTTTTAACAATTATTCTTAGCGAAGTTCTGTATTATGATCCTAAATTGTGTAAAAAGTTCTTAAATTAGTTTTGAAACTAGAAACCAAGACAAGACGGAAAATGCGTATTTCTTAAATGATTGAGTTAAAATGCTTGATGATTTCATTAATCTCATACGAAATTATTGGTTTAAATTATTGTATTATTATGAAAAGATTGGGCAAATGATTAAAACTATTGAAAAAAGTTTGAAAAGGCATATAGTATTTATATGACTAAAATGATACTGTACAAAAATTTATAAACTTATTTAAATTAATCAAAAAATTATACAATTTAGTTTCCCAAAGCTTTATGTATTTTACAATAATATTGTTATTTTCTTAATTTATTTTTCATTTTTAAAACTTTAAATCGAAGTAATAATTTATTTTTGCGCTGTTTGAACAATTTACAATCGTAAATTCATTAATTAATATATTACTATTTGAATCGGTGGAGGAATGTTAAGCGCTTGTAAGACCATCCCCAAACGTGTTTAAAATTTTTCCAGATTTTTGCAGCTCTTAAAAATTAAGACTTAATCGTTCTACCGTTATGACGCAGTAACTTCTTAACTTTTTAAGAAAGTAAATTCATTTTTTTGAAAATCTTTAAAGTTACCTACGACTGTGGGACAAAGTTTACAAAGCGCATGTTCTCTTTCTTGAGAAGCGGATCAATATTGGGTTTACGAATACAAAATAAATTATTACCATGAAGTCTAGCTTTTTTTTAGGAATCTATTTTATACTAACTATTTAGAAGGAATAGGAAGTTTATTATGTAAACCTCATATAGATAACCCATAATCAGCCTCAATCCCGGCATTATATTATTCGATCGTTAGAATCGGCTTCCGGAAATATTATTATAGAATCACTAAATTTTGAGGTTTTGAGCTACTTCAATATGTTTAAAATACACAATTTAAAAGGCATATTTTATCAAGTTCTTTGATTGGTTTCATCGATAGTACTTACATTCCACTTTTTTCGTACACGAAAGTATGCAAATTTCGCTTCTATCCATGTACATATTTGCTGCAATGTCACTCTTCCTCTCTCAAGCATAACCATACCAATGATATGAGAATAGTTAAATGGAGGCTTTTTTGTAGTGTCCGTTTGGTATTTTCCCGCTGATATTTCATATTCTGTTAAATCTCTACAATTTAAAAAAACAAACAGAGTCAATTGCTTATTGAATTATTCTTATATCTCTAGCATGCAAAGGATGAGTATTTAAAGAAATCTTTAATCTTTACTCTTATTAAAAAATTTCTAAAAAGATATTAATAAACATGTACAGATTTTTAACCGCTAATATTGCAATATTTACAGTTAGTGATCAAGTTCAACAAGTGTAAGAGTAAACAAGCCTATGCCATGTGCTGAACATAATTACGATCAAAATTAAAATTGAAAAAGTTTTTTTTAGGAAATGTGCTAATTTTCATATCTTCTGAGATTTAGGATATTGAATTTACGAATACACGTATCGTTTCCTTTGCTAATTTGGCGAATTGTTTTCGCGATTAAAATATTCAAATGAGTCAATATTAAGAAATTCATTATTCATTTTAGTTTGCAGCAATAGGCTGGTACATTAGAGCGTTTAGAGAAAAGAGCAAGTGCTACTTCCTTTAAAAACAGTAAAATGTCGCTTAATCACTGCTATGTAATTAAAACAAAAAAAAAAAAGTTGAGTTCAATTCAAAATCTGGTTGGCGTAAGAGCTTTAAAAATTGTTATGGTGGTCTTATTTTATAAGTCACAACTTATACTCGTTAATTTGTTGGTGGTTGCAGTGCCAAGATAGGTATCGCATGTGTATGTTGTATGGATTAAATTGTCGAAATAAGTTTGATGCGACACAGTTGAATCGTGACTGCAATTTCAAACGTGCGTTGAACAGACAAGAACTGTTTGAAGCAGGAAACGTATATTGCCGTGGTGCTTCCCAGGCATGAAATTGGAATTTGCTCGCGGTAAGCCTCTGTTATTGAACATCAATATGTTGGCGAATATGCCGTCTATGCTTTGAGATTTTATCGGTATTAAAATTATATAATACCGCAAAACGCTGTTGGTGACTTCAAACAGTGGGCATGCCAGGCATCTTTAAACGTGCGATCGGAAGGTTCTTACATACGAAGGAAGGAACAATGGATTTACACTGATACCATTATCAGATTTGACCATATTCATTTACATTAAGAAATACGGTAGTCTTCAGATAAAAAAAAAAAAAATCCAAAGGGGAAAATGTGCTTTTTGTNAAATGTGCTATTTGTTATTAATACGCGGCACGCTGTGAACATTTTGGCTTTGCGTACTTTGACCAGTTTCAAGTTAGACCCCAACTACTTCCGTAGAGTTCCAAGAGAAACACTGGAAAAAAGGAGAAAATAACAGACTGTTTCGACGTAAGACTTATAAGTTAATGAAAGAGCAGTGTGAGGAAATCGAGAGGCATGGCCACAGAAATATCTGCAACGATATCGACAAAGTAAATCAAACTAAAATTCAACCGTTCCGCTGTCTAACACATATAGCTCGTACGACCGCAGTCGCGGAAGGGGACTGCAACTGCATTGGGCCGTGCAGGTATAACAAAACATATCACCGTAACCCATACGGAACTATTGTCAAACAGCAAATAATCAGGAAGACTGGTACCTCAAATTTGTAGAGCCCAAAACCTGCCACTGCTTGTAATATGTATTCAAATAATTAAGTATAAGTTTGAAATGGACAAACTAAATGACTCTAAAAAATATTTATCCTAAATTGAATGCATTTGTAAGACATTCGGTTGATCTATGATTATCTATTAGACCTGGTCGGGTGGTTCATTTCCTTTCATTTTATAAATCATTAATATTTTATTTACCTCTTAACCTTATTTAAGAATATTTCATATCTTTCTGTAGGTGAAGGTCTTTTCACTTGGTTTTGTGCTCCGCTATATGATTTTGCTGATTTTGTGGCAATATTTGGACATTGGTTCTTATCTTGAGTCCGTGTTGTTATTGTATTTGTATGACCATTCACTGTGTTTGCAGCATTTGCAAATTCAATGGAAATTCCTTTTAATATCGTCTTGTGGTCATCATCAATATTTGTATTAATTGGATCAGACCAGGCAATTGTTTGATTTCGCAGCTCCGTAAGCCAATTGAGATTTGTCAAATCCCTTTCCTCATCAGATTCATCATGATTTTTCAAATTTAATCTAATGCCACAGGCATCCTTTTCAGTTACGTCTGTTTTGTGCAAATCTCCACAATTGATTGCTTCGTATGACATTTTCAATTATATGATTAATAGCTACGGTGCATAGACCTGAAAAATTAAGTTCAAGCATAATATTTGTTGAATTTTTATTTTCTTCTGTCAAATAAAACAAAACATAAAATTTCTTTTAAGTGTATTATACATTTGAGTATTGCGAATATTTTCGGTAAGCGCATGTTTGCGCAGAATCAGGATTAAGCAACACGCACTGTTTATTGGTTAAAATATCTCAAAGAAATCAAATGTGATTGGTGGGTTTTTTTCGTAAGTTGTATACATATTGCTGGCGGTAGTAACCATTTTGTATAAACTCATTATTTAATTAGCAAAAAATGCTCATGACGTCAATATTCTATACACATCAATTGAGTAGTAAATATATTTATTTTGTGAAAATGCATTAAAAAAGCATTAAAAAAATTAGAAATTCGAAAGCTATTAAATTCAAATTCCCTTCTAACCCTATTTTGTTCATATAAAAAGATGTTCATGTTTATAATAAATATTCTTTATTTTCAATGAAGTCTTTGGTTCTTTCTATCTAATTTTTGCTAATAGCTCTTAGTAATTTATATTGTCACTTTTTGATTTTTTTTTCTAAAATGTTTGTTTTTAAGTTTTAGTTCGGTAATTGATTTGAGCGCAATAATGGCTTTACCTAGTTTTTGAAATATTTAGGGATATTGTCCAGCTGGAATATTCATCGCGAGGGTAATAACATAAAAAATATTTTTATAGCAGGGGTTATCGCTCCCTGTTTTTGGGTTAAGTCAGCTCTATACTATGCAATGATTTACTGCCGTCCCTGGACGGAAAATTTTTGTTCTTATTAGCGGAAACTTTTAAACGCTTAACTTTACAATATAATCACAAATATTCCTTTTTTTTAGTAAAAGGGTTGCTTCATTTGGACTACACTTCTTCGTTTTTGGAATTTGACTTATGCATAGCATAAAAAGTTCGATTGCGCGATGTCAGTCCATTCGGCCCGTTTACACGAACTGAAGTAATTCTTGACGTTCGATAAAATTTGGGTTCTAAATTACTAAAAACATCAGGTCAGATTTATGAACTTACCAAATCGATAGAGTATTTGCCATAAGATTTTTGACCTCGCTTTCACTGAACCCAATGAGGTCTTGAGGTAGGTTCTGAAATTTTATATTTATGCATTATGAAGGTAGTGTCATACTATTATGGATATATTGAAAAATCAGTCAAAAACTTCGGTTACATAGTACAGATCTTTGAACTAAAATTTAATTTATATTTGGTTCAGAAACCTTCTGTTTATTGCGAGTTTTGCAAAGATAGCTTTTGTCGTTGAGATAGTATCAGAAACTTTGTGTAAAATCAGTTCCGAACTTTCGGTAGCTTCTATTAACCTATTATTCTCTTTTCTCCAATTTATTAATGCAGTTTGTGTAATCCGACTTGAACTTCTATCTTGTTTTTAGCTTATGCGGATGAATATTTATTTGCAATCATGGCATACTTTGGTTATAATTTCCATGGCCATGCAGAAATCAGCATCAGAAAACCTATTCTTGTGCAAACTAATATATTTTTTTAAACATTCGTAGTGTCGTTTATGCGTTTGATAAATTTAAAAGCTTTACTTAACGAGTATAATTTCAGTAGATTATATTATTTGTGTGTGTAGTTAAAATTGAACTTATTGGTATACTCCAATTTTTTGCGGATGCGCTCCAGTTTGTTATTTCTAGCGTTGAATTATCTTGCAGTAGCTGGCTGGCCCAATACAGGTTCGGTCTTCTCCTACTGCGACTGCTCCTGCTCTATTGGAAGTAAAAAATCGGTTGAGTAGGTTTTGACTCATTCATAGTCCTATACGTCTAAGCCAGTGGTACCGCTGGATATTAATTGCCTTCACTATGTGGATATTCGGGTAGATGTTATACCGCTCGTGATATCATAGAATACACCATTCCGCCAGATCTTGTGAGTGTCTAATCTCCCGCACCGCACAGTATTTTAAGTATTAGTATTAAAAAGTAAAAGATGTACAATCCTATTGTGGTGAAAATTAATTAAAGTGGCCGGCTTGATGATCGATAACAAAACTAAAAAAATTTCATAATTATCAGTTTTACTTAACGCTAATAATTTATATTTTTTGTTGATATAATGAGAATAAGCTATTCATTTATTTAAGATTCTGTAATTTCTTTGAGGAAAATTGTACTGCACACGCGAATATTATGTTTAATTGTTATTTGTCATTTTGAGGTACAATAATTCCAAATTAATGAAACTCGTGGAAACACTCCAACGAAAACTTGAAAAATTGGCGATGACGTTTAATTTAAAATTCTATTGATTTATCTGTGACATCAACAATTAATTGTACATACAGTTGTCGTTATGAAATTAAACGAAGTTTTGTTTGGTTTTAAGTTGGATATATGTTTATTATTATATTTTGCTGTTGATTAAAATTATTTTTGCTTCAAAGTCTATCTTGTCAAGGAGTTACATAAATTTCTATTCATTAAGGACCGGAGGAAGACGAAGAAATCGAACGGATATGTGTCATTCGTGTTTACCATTTTTCAAATGATTTGGTTTGCAATAATTGAAACTTTAAAAAATTGTAAACAATTGTAATCACTCAAATATTTGATTTAGAAAACTTACACGCTTTAAATGATTTGCATTGAACTCGCAAAATTAAAAGTTCGCACCACAGTAAAATAAAAGTAGTCAAATTAACTGTTACTGGAAGTAGTAGTGTTAAGCACCGCTTGCGCTGAATACGTGTTTCCAAGGACTAGTTCTACTACAAGCACCTGTGCAAGTGGTCAGTATGACAGGTTAATGCAATACTTTCACACAACCGTGTCATTTTCAGGGGGTGATCTTATGGAAAATATACAGTGACGAGCAAAATTAAATTCTTGTTTCAGAATAAAATTCCAAATAACAATTCCAATGTTAATAGTTTTCCAATCGAAAGTTTTTTAAAGAGTTGACAAAGTTATGTGGTTCTTAATTCTCTCTTATGCATCTGATTTAACTGTAAATATAATAACTGAAAAAATCGGATATGGTGTGATGCATTTTGCTTTGTCTCTGTGTGCATTTGTCGATTACCAACTTAACACATTTTCAAACAGTGTTATGAGTTAAGCTAGCAAAATTCCGGGTAATCGATTGAAAATTTGAATGTCAATTTTTAATGAATGATTACAAGACTCGTAAGGGACGGACGAATGGCTACGAAGTATGGGGTGAAGAGTGTGTTCATCATTACAGTTCGGCAAAAATGCTTTAAAAATTGCATTATTGACTAACGGCTAAGGAGCTTTTATATTATATTTAGAAAATGTATACCATCATTAGTATTCATATAATTATTAACGACTTTTAATTCTTATTTGATAGTCTCGTATATAGACCTCAAATAAAGTTAATTCATACGAAAAATACTGTACGTTAAACTGGTGCTAGTGTTATGTGCTTCACTTTTAAAGGTGTACTAATTTGGTAAAAGAATAATAGAAATAGCGAGCCACCACAACTTAAAGTAAATACAAAAAAAAATCAACCCTTAAATATGAGAGTCGGTTCGCTGGTTTTCGCGGGACTAGTATTTTTTAAAGCACTTTGCTCGAAGCAGTTTTTGATAGTGCATTTATTATATTTAAAAAATATTATTCGTAAACTCTAAGAGTGTACAAAGAGTGGTGGAATAAACTAATGATTTCCAGTATGAGGCAATGATTTGGAGTATGAGGAAAAAATTACACAATTAGCCTAAAGACATATTCAAATATGTATTCGGAAAGACACACATTCAATTCAATAGTTGTGACAAAATTCAGTTACGAAGCACATTCAGCAAAATTTTTTGGAGAACCCTTTTTTATATGTTGCTTTCAATCATCATCAAACAATGTAATTATGTAATAGTTTGAGACGGCAGAATAAAATGCTTGATATAACTTTAATACGTACAGCAATTCAATTTTCGTATTTAAATATCTCATCGCTACTGCTAAAAAAACATTTTTCGATCGCACTTGACGTGACATCCCATTCAAGACCATTACGTTCTTGGATGTGTTCATATTGCGCTGCTTTTCGTCCTGACACCATCGAGTGAAGTCGTTGCAAGAACATAAAGTTTTGCAAAATTCTTTATTGCGCCGTTGTTTTGGTAAGCATCAATGACGTTATTATGAGTGATATTGACATGAGTTGGTTTCACTATTACAATTGTCAATCATTTTGCTATTGCATTTCGCATTATCGTATTTGTTATTTCTATATTATTCTTTATTTCTATATTAATCTTCTGTCCAATTTTTTCAGATTTATTCCTTTATTATTCATTAAATATTTAAATAAAATTTTTTATCCTTTTCTTGAAAATAAGTAATTCTTTACAGTACATCCTTTGCACCCTCAGACTATATGACTGATGTGGATTAAATATTCAGCTGTTGTTAACTTAATCTTGAATACTTCTGATGTTCAGATGGAATTTTTTCATCAATTGAATATAAATAGTTTTTAAAAGTTATCAATTTAAGAAATAAAAACACAAATATGAAAGTGACAATCGACTTGGACCAAGTGATATATATGGCATCGGAATATGTTTAAGATGTAGTACTAAATACTTAATTTCATCGCCTGATTTATGTCTTATCATGCCCAAATCTACCAGTTGAAATACTAATATCAAAATCAAGCACCTACTTACTTAATTTGCTATTACAATCTTGCGCAGGTCTTGACCTCAGCAATCATGAAGCTTCAGTCTTCCCGATCCTTTGCAGTTAAGAGGAGGCTACAAAAGTTTAGTTAATTGGTTCAGAACTTTTAAGAATAGCCGACCAAAAACAGTTCGATCAAGTCTATTTGTGCGTGGCCGGTATGGATGTTTCTACCAGCATCGCCTTATCCTATGCAAGTGAGACGTCCTGGGTTCCTCGAACATTAGAAACTTTTGCGTTTTCATGAGTAAATTGATCCAGTTGTTCCCATGTCCCTTTACAAATGCTGGGGTTTGAGTCGAGAAGAGTGCTGCTCTCTGGAGCTATGGCCAGTTCGCTAGTTGCATTCTGCCAAAGAGTTCTGTCTGCTTGCTCAACAAGTTCTTTGATTTTATCAAAGGGTTTCGCATATGTCGCCCAGTGCTCAGAGTTTCTTGCCTAGTTAAGTTGCTTTCTGGTGGAGCCTCTCACTACAGTGAGGTCGTTTTTATACCAAATCCGTTTGCATGATATAGCAGTGGCTGTTCTTCAGATAGTCGTCAGGATGTACCCCGTGCTATCGATGTCTTGCCGTAAACAAAGAACAAAGGTGTTTATGCCTAACAGACGCGTAATTGGTCCCGTTATACATCCCAGTTGGCCGTCTTCTTAATGAAAGCGACCTTGCTTCAATAACTATTTTCAACTTCTGAAGCCCACGACCATTGCTTCGCTGCCGCCGAACTGGATAATGCTTTCTTCCGTAAGAAGGATCGTAACTATGCCACATCCTTCGGTGTATCCGCCTTAAGTTTTGCAATTGTTATGAGGTGATTCCCGTTTTCGTACAGGGAATAATCTTCAGAATGGTCTCAAATAAGAATGAAAAACCCAGTCTACGAGTAGGACCTACAGGCCAGACTAAACGGATCCTGTTGAGGGAAATTTTGTCGAAAATTACTGGATGAAGAGCTTTGTCGACATTTTAAGTGCATGTTTGTTTATTGAAGTTGCAAATCTAAAGCTTCGTTTTCCTCTTGGGTGAACAGTCGCTCATGGTCCATGGTTGTCTTTGGATCCAGTGAAGTCATGTTAAGGTCGATATGTTGTAACCTTTGGCGTACGTTCTCAACATAGCATTTGATTAGCTAGTGGTATAAAGTGTAACGCAGGATGCATTGCGAGAAGATGATACATCAGTACATACCAAAATATGACGAGGAAATTTGAATATGGGTTTGTTGAATTGGCGACCCAATTTAAGTTAAAAAAATTGTTTATGCTTTCTCAAGTAATGATTATATTTTATTAAATATCTTTAAATACAATTAAGTAGTAGAAATTCAATTAATATTGGCACAGGTATAGGTTTTATTGATTTACACTAAATACAATTAATAATAACTAAATTTCTGAAATGCATAACAAAATGTATATTTTTAAATAAATGCTTAACTAAAACATATGGTGAAATGATTCAAAACATGAAATACAATCCAATATAGAAATTTCCTATTAAAATAAACCTTTGAATTTTATTATTAAGACTTAAATTTCAACGCATATTATGTATTAATTTTTGAAAAAATACTATGTAAGTTACAATATATATAATATATAGCTTTTAAAAATTAATTGAAGAAAATGATTAACGCTTTTAAAGTCTATAAATCTTGTATGCTTAATTGGATCACAAACAGTCATTATTCAATTTCTATACTTAAATTATACTTACATAAATTTGCTTCGTTCATAATGAGCCGAACTCTGAGAGTGCACTACCAGGCTAAAAAGTAAATTTTCATCAGTTTTCAATTTAGTATTTTTGTAAAGCATTTGCATTGATTGAAGCATTTTGTATAATATAATATTACTTTGCAGAACGGTGAAAGTGTAACGAAAAAAATGAGAAAAACAATAGATATGTACAAATATTAATAGAAATTATTAACACAACATCGAGTGCAACTACAACATTAATTAAGAAAATCATCAGTACAATTGTCGAGATATCTCTGTTTGAAGATTGGTCGAGTCTGACAGGAAACTGGGATAGTCTGAAATACCCAAAAACGTTCTAGGCATACGGCATTTTTAATCTCATTACTTATTGCTAATCTCTTTTTATTGAAAATTTATAAAAAAAGGAATTCTTCGATTTAAGTCTGGTATCTTTTGTTTACTTTATGTCATTTTAATGAACTTTTTTTTATATTCGCATATTTTATACCAATACAAGGTGCACTATTGATATATGACATTATTATATATTCAATAGATAGATCGAAATACCTTCAAATCTATCGTCAACTATGTAGATAAAATTTACCTTTTCTCGCTTGTATAAATGTGTATGTGGCAATAGAAATGTTGATCCTACTTCACGCTCCGTCATTGTGTTGTTCTCCTGAAAATATGTCGACAGTTCCAAAAAAATAAGAAGTATTATACAGGAAACGGATTAAAGTTCTGCATATTTTGGTTTTTAGATTTTGTTTATCATTAGACAATACTTACATCATTTGCATTGCCTGTATCGGAGTAAACTTGAACAGATTTTGTTGCAGCTAATATAGTTGTTTCGTCAAATGATCGAACTTCAGCCGATCTGCAATAAGAGACAGCATTAAATTAATAATGAAATTAATTTTTCACAAGACTTAACATACGCTGCATTCATGTGTATGTTCTCCAGCCAACGGTCCATAGAATGAACAATTCTTAAAAGTATGTTAAAAGAAAGTGCTTATTTACATCAAAGTTGCATAGACTTACTCATTCTCTACTTCAGCTGTATTCATTGAAGATTTTAAAGCATTGCTTTGTGAATCGATCTGGTATTCAATTTGCATGTCTGAAGAACTCCATTCATCTGTTTTTTGAGATATACCTGCTTCTTTCTCTTCAACGGTTTTGGTGTCAAGCACCTCATTGTTCACTATTGCTGAAACTTGATATCCAGCTGACACGAGTGCACCATTCGAATGAGAAATATTTTTGTCCTTTAAAAATATGAATTGTCAATACGTGAATTAAAAGTTGAAATTATATTAACAAAATAATGCCATGCCATATATTCTGGCACTCAAGTATCAGTACAAAATACTTTCAGTTCATTCGTACTAATTACGGCATCTTCAAAGTAGGTGGTTTTGCAAATAAAAAGGTTCTGGTATCAAAAAATCTTATCGTCAAAACTGTTTCTTAAACGACGCAATCAACTACAGTTCCCGTCTCGATTTTTTCAGCAAACGTCTAAGAAACGGCTGTCTCAAAGCAGAGAAAAAATGGGTGATGAAGCTTTATCAGGCTGTTAAATGGTATTTTTATCCTTGCTCAAAAATTTACGATTCATCATTATAGCCTGATCTGTTAGCCTCCTTTTCGAATTTTCTCTTAAACCTAGCATCATGCTAAGATTTATTTCCTGTATGACTCAATGCCAAAAATTCACGACAAACATGGGCTTAGTAACGTTAACTACAGCGGGAAACTATGAGTACTTTTCATGACGTTTCGGCTTCGTTTTATTAATCTGAACTGCTCATATGGGTTTTTGAAAAATTTTCTTAACGTTAGACTTTTTTAATGTTCAGCGATTCGAATTCGGTTTACAATACAAAATTTGTGACAAAACGATATTCATTGCTTGGGATGACTAACCTTTCATATCAGTGGTCATTCTTATGCGTATTAGTTTCTTGTGGCTCATTTGTGCATTGAGAGAATTTTGTATATTTCCTAAAAAAAATTGAAAATTCTTGAAAATTTCTCTTGAAACGCATCGCACTTGAATATTTTTCACTTCTGTTCCATCACCATGTTCTAGTGGCAGTGTACTTCAACCTACCATAAAGCATTCTAACTCATTTCGCACATTTTTGAAAGATGAAATAATAACTATATGAAAAAATTGATTGAAAACGATATTTATAGATTTGCTGCTGTTAACCTAATGAGAGAAGTAAGCTGATAAAAATATACAATTCTTTCTTATGCTCCAGATTTACTAGAAATTTACTACTATCTGGTGGAGGTACATACCTAAGGCTAAATCAACCATCATCATCTTGAATTAAATACCAGAAATTCTTTCTTTATATCATAAGTAAAAACAAAACTTCATTGCTCCTCAAGATAGTTAATATTTTCAGAACCCTCCAAATTACACTGCCTGACAGAAAAATTTATTTTCAATATAATTATATGTGTGTCAGTTATAACTGAAAATAACCAAGCAATTAACATACAAGTATATGAAATAGTTTTCTATTCCGACCGCCAGTGCAAAAGATAAGATCATTCTTGATAAACGCAAATTGCTGTGGTGAAGTGGCACAAAATGTTTTACGAACTCCCATAAGAGCTATATTCGTATAACAGGATTAACTTTAAATCGAGTATCTTAGTTACCAATTTTCGCTAATTTTTTGACAGAATGTATTATCGCAATTCCTATGATTGTCGGCGGGGAATATTGTATTCAATATTATTACCTGGTTCGGTGTCAATTTATTACTGTACTCATTTTCCTTCACAAATGACTGTTGGATGTGAAAATCTGTCATTTCTTTCTTATCAAAATGCTCCTTTGAATAATGTAATTGCTTGTGTTGCATATTCGGAAGAACTGAAATGTGTTTATATTTGGCCCGTGGAATCATAACTGTTAAGGAGCGATCATTTTGTTCGTGACAATTATGATTGAAATCAGTAACGGCAGTAAATGATGATAATTTCGGCTGAAGCGATGCACTTCCCATTGCTGGATTCGGTTCTGAGTTCATCATGTTCATTGTGCTGTACTTGTAATTGCAGGTGCTTATCCGTGTTGATTTTTCATCAGGTAGTATCTTCGCATCAGAATTGTTCTAATTCCAATAAATAAAGTTAATATAGCTCATGTTTCTTTTGCATTCTCACCTTTAATACAAAATCAAATGAGTTTCGACTATGTTCACTGCTGGAATCTTTGATAATTGCATGACTTTCAAATTTCGACTTGTGTGAGCGTTCTGCAATGCTTGACGGCACATAATCGGATAGAAGTTTCTTTTTCTTCGTTATTAGTTGACGATTAATCGAAGCAAATTTACTATCATTAATTTTTCTCATATGTTTTCGCACGCATATCATTAAAATACAGAAGAGCAATAATATAAAAAGAACAGTGCCAAGTACGAGCAGACAGATCAATAATATTTTCAAATTTAATTGACACTTTGCTCCAGCATACCATTGGAAACAGTCACACACAATAGTATTATGTTCATCGTTAGTTTTGGGGTTGTTTGTCAATGCAACCAAACAAACCCCACGGAAATTACATAATTCGCAACCAGCCGTATCATTCGTGCATATTCTTCCTGGATACATTAAATTTTCAGATAAGTCCATGTAACCCTCCTTGCAGCTGCAAGTGTATGTGCCTTGTAAATTAAAACAGTTCGCAAATTTCGAGCAGTCGTTGAAGTCTGCCGCATTGCACTCATTGAAATCTGTTACAAAATTGAATTAAGCAAAAATTGAATCAAGCAAATGAAATTAGAAATAACACTCACCTGATATCTTAAGCTTGTCGATTCCATTTTTATTTGTGTATAATTGAGTACCACCAATACTATAGTTGCTAAGTCGTAAATGTTTTTTAAACACATCTTCAAGCCTTTTTTCGTTTATATTATCGGATAGCTTCAATACAATAAAAACAATAAATTCGGAGACGTGTCTAATATTTAAATTAATACATAAATTAAAGTTTTAAGTTTTCCCAATACGAATTTCAGATTCAGAAAACCAGTTTAATTCTTAATGATATTCGATTGGTACATTTCATTATATAAGAATAATTTTTTGTAAGAGTTGTTGACTTTCTTATTTTTGTCACCGATTTTTCTTACTTCATACTGTACACAAATATTTTCCAAAGTTAAATTGTGACTATGAAAAACACAAAGCAAATTGTTGGGCTTGAAATAAAAAAAAAAAAAAGTAAGAAATATTGTTTTCGTGATTTGATATCAATCATGCCCAATATAAGTACAATCAAGTTAATATTTAATTCAACTTAATTAAACTGTGACTAATATTTCGAATAACACTTTTTTCTAACCACACAGTTGAAGTGGAGTTATCTCTAGTTTTCATCAAAATATTCCAAATTTCAGTAGATGCATTGATAATATATATTTTTGATTACTAAAGTCCGTTGAATTTAATTTTAGGTTATACCGCTTAAAACAAACACTCATAGTTTTATTGCAGGAGCCTCTGCTTTAAAACTAATCACGCTTAGATCTTTATTTGATTGATAATATTAATGTTATATTGATTACATTTGGTTAAATTAAATTGACGACATGGGTGTACTCGAATCCACCGACAGGCCTTTTTCAGTTCTACTGTGCACTGGAAATTGTTTCCCTAAGCTTAAATACGATTTAATTTTTTGTTGCAGAAATACTAAATGAACATGTTTACATATGTTTACGCAACATTATAAACCATTTTTAAATAAATAGAGCAGTCGCATCGAAGAAATAAGCAGTCGTTCATGGCAGCTCGTTGGTTGAACGTGTGTTGGGTGGTGGTATTAATTTTATTGACACTTTAAAGTTGTTGTTTAGGTTTGTTGGGCCTGTGGTTGTTGTGATTCTGGGTGTTTAAGTGTACTGTTTGAGGTGTTGCTTAGATGCTAATAGAACATGTAGCTGGCTACAAAAACTTACGCAGCATCATGTTGCTGAGTGGATCATTTTTAGATAAATGGAGCAGTCGCGTCGTGGAAATGAACATTTGTTGACGTTCAGCGAGTATGTGTTGAGGATTGTTGTAAGTTTTTATTGTTGAAGTTTTGTGATTATGGGTTTGTTTGTGTTCAGGGTGTTTAATTGTCCTGTTTATTTGATTTGTTCTTGTTTAGGTTTTTGCATTTTTTATTTATATATTATATATTAAGCCTTGTAGGAAATATCATAGCTATCACATAGACCACAGTTACATAGTTTTAAAGTTGAGCCTGATACACGTCACTTTGGCCATGTTCATTTTGAGTAGAAAACTGATTAAATGGATTTATTTTGATAATATTGCGTTAAATTTGATTGAATTTCTACCAATATATTAACTTTCTCAACAGCAAGAGCCGCAACGCCCGAATTTTGACGAATAACGTAGGAATGACCCCAACATAATGTTCGAAATTTCACGTGACAGTGTCCGGCCAAAGGTTTTCCATATAATACTTGTGCCCAAATAGATAAGGCAAGCTTCAGCCCATCCAATAAATTTTGCTTACGGTCTGACGGATGGATCAATTCCTGTGATGATACTGATTATTTTGGTATATATGTTTAAATATTCCGACTACTCGTTCTGAATGATACGATCGTATATACAAAAACACAACACACCCATGATTAGACAAAAAAAAAAAAGCATGAGTCGAAATTTGGAATTTCATATTTGAATTCAAATACATATTAGCAATGCGTCTACTAAAAAAATGGTGCATGGGAGCATGATTGGATGAAAATGTACTGTTTGTACACCTAGGGGTCCAAGAATGTTTTTCAATTTTTTTAAAAATCATTTACTTATAATTTATTAATGGAATTTTTTAAATGAATAATTTGTAACTGTGTGACATCTCATTTTCANATGGAATTTTTTAAATGAATAATTTGTAACTGTGTGACATCTCATTTTCATTAATTGGCTTATATGGGAAAAATTTTACTCAAGTTCAAATCAAGATTTTGGCAAAGGATTTCTGTTATAGGTGTTAAGTAATATTTATCGAGGTCAGGATAAGAAATTTACGAGAAATGAAAAATACTTATTAATAATAGCACAAAGTATATACTTACTTGCAGTATTAGTTTGATTTCTAGGCTCTGTAGTTGTCTTTCATTTTTGAGTGAATTCAATTGAACGCCGTGATAAATATCACGAAAATCTGACTGCATTACCATGCGGTCAATTGCATCGTGTACTTTTGCAGCAAGATACCCGTAACTCGTTGATGTTTCATTTTCAAGTTCAGGTGTGTATTCGATTTTAGATTTCCCCAAACGGTCAACCAATAATTTAACATTATAGGTATACGTTGCTTTTGCGTGAAGGAAAATGATGAAACGACATATTTATTTAACTATTCATTCCAAAAAACTTACGTTTACATGGGCGATCTGGGAACATGCGCCCAAAACCTATGCGGCATATACAGCTGTGCTTGCCGTCTGACCAGCCACATATTTCATTACGTGAAGGCTTGCAACTTGGATAGCATGAATATGGTATTTGAATATGATGCGTAGGTGTCGGGCGTTCTTGGATCATGTGAGGTGCAACTCCTGCCACTTCGGATTGCGTAGCAATAAGAACACCCCCAAGCAAAACGTTGTTATAATTATTCTTATTGAATATGCTCTCTTCGTCTTGTGGTGGTATATCGAAGGTAATGCTTTCATCATAGTCTAGTTCAATGTTGTTATTCATGTCTTCAAAATCAGCGTTGAATCGTGACGAATGATGTTGGTCGTTAGAGTTTTTATTGTTGTTATTCGCCAAAACGATAAATATACTGTCGTTATTTGTTTCATTACTGCTTAAACTGGAATACTGTTTCGTATTCGGTTCAGTTCGAGTTGAGTCCACATTTATATATGAATTTGTAGTCTCTATACTATTATATGGTGTTTGTGTATGATAATTAGTTGCCTTCGATTCCATACTCGATATTGGATATAAATCTGATTTTGAGGGTGATTGTGCTGTATTTTGCAGCATATTTTGCAGCATATTGAGCTGATATAGAACTGTGTCGCTTAATTGTGTGATAAAATTGGTATCACGTGTAGCAGACTTATTATTAAAATTCGTCTGAGTACTCAATGGCGATAGCACTGTAGTTTTTGTCGCCAGCCCAACTAGGATTGTGTTCGTAATTGACTTATGAAGTGTTTTGGTTTTAGTAACGGTATCGATTATAGTCGACGTGTGTATCTTTGTCATTGTGTCCACTGAAGGCTTGGTGAGGAATTGACCTATTTCGGTTTTTGTGACGATGCTTGTTGTTGTAATTGTATCCGTTTTGTAGTATGTCGTCTTGAAAAATGTAATTTGTTGAGTGGCTCGTTCTGTCAAAGATTGTAATATATCACCATTTATATTGGCACGCTTCTTATTATGCAGCGAAACCTCCGTAAAAGTGTCTTCATTATAGGGCGTTCCTGAGTGGTACGTTAGACCATTACTAAACTTTGAGCTGTAATCGATATAAGTTGGCAAAGAAGATTCGGAAGGCTCCAAATAATTCGTATCATCTGACTGCGATATATTTATGTCAAGATGGGTTCCATTTGGTATGTCTTTATTAAAGTGGTTTGGCATTATTGCCGATGTGGTTGTTGCGGTTTTAGGCAAACTTTCAAACATTTTGATTGGCATGGTGCTTATGGCCTTGAGACTTGAAACCGTATTTACTGGAAGGGCCTTGTGAGTATTTTTACTTTTATCGACAGTGACAGTGCGTTTACTGGAAATCGGTCGAGAAGTTGGTGTAGTTAATGGCTTCGGTTGTGCTGAATCCAACGTGAATTGCTGGGTGGCCTTTTCAGAAGGTGAGTCCAAATGTATTTTGGTGCTTGAAAGTTTCGTCTTTCTATCGCGGGTGCTGGATGGCGTTCGTATGACCGAATGTCGTAGAGCTGAATCAGTTGTCTGTGCTGGTACTGGTAACAAATCAAGTGGTTCTTCGCGTGATGAATATATTGTATTGTAACTATTGTTACTTGATGTAACGGTAGGCTTAGTATCCACCTCTCGACTATTCATAATGGAATTAACTTGCTGAACAGCGGTTTTTAAACTGCTTGTCGACAGAGATGTCGAACTACCTCCAATGCGTACATTGATAAAAGGCTGACGAATTTCCGTGGCTGGCAGTGATTCCATGGGTGTGCTCTTGTGCCTAATTGAACTAGAAAAATCCAAATCTAGTGGAATATGCTTTATAAAACTCTCGCCATGTGCGATGAAGATAGGATTGCTTAGTGTAGTTGATGGTTTTTGCTGGTTAACTTGTTTATGTTTGGGAACCTGTTTGGTAAATGGTGTGCCTGGGTGTATTGTAGGCAATAACTTGTTGGAAGATTGTTCATTCCTGATGCGGTGCAAGTCTATTGTTGTCGCACTGGACTCTGAGCCTAACGGCACAATTGGAGCTGAATTGTAATTCGTATGGTATTTATTGAATAGAGGGCTTCCGTCGGTTTCAGAGCTTGCCGTTATGCTTTCAATATTCGCATTCCGATGGAAATGAGGTTTGTGCAACCTATTTATGGAAAATGCAGTGTTCTGATCAATTGTCTCTGATTCGCCAATATGTGTGTCATGATACTGGGTGGGTATGGTCTGCCAAGTATTATCTGTGTTGAAATTATTGGTATTATACTGATGTGTTTGCTTATCAGTGATTCGTTCATGAAGAGATATCTGTGGAGTATTGTGATAGAATTGTATGCGCGACGTCCAGCGCATTGAATCTGCGGAAGAATGCTGCTGTATATGAGTGTCGGCTTGTTGTGGTAATTGGTTCTGATCGAGCAAAACAAAAGCACCGATCGCGTTTTTGGTGTCATGATGCGGTTGCTCACTTTTGACGCTTGATTCAACGCTACTCCCAATCTGATTTTGCGATGTTAAATTAACTTGTACTGTTTCTTCAGTAATTGGTACTTTGATGTGCGGTATGAATGGTTGTCTTGTGTGCAGGAGTTCCAATTGTATTTGGCCGTTTACCGGCGAGGAAGGCGGAAACTCAAGATCTTTGTGAAACGTAAGTGGTGGCGCATTGATATTTATATTATGACTAAGCATATTTGTGTGCATATTAACATGCTGCAATTTTATTTGATTTTTTGACTGTTCAGTCGTTGGGTTTCCACTTGGACTTCCCATTTTGAATTGGTACGATTCATCAGTGCGCTGGGTATTTGCTGCTGTATTGGTATACTTTGGCATATTTTCTGTATGTGTCATTGTTAATAATTGTTTTTGTGGCTGTCGATGTATTTCAAAATGGTTTGCTGGAATTTTTGTACTAAAAATTTGAGGTATATGCTGAATTTCTATTATTTCATTATTCTTCAATTCTTGATTTATGTTAGAGAGGTAGATTGGCTTTGGGGTTGTTGTCAACGGCAGTCTCGCTCTATTGGGATTTATTTTTGCAGTGTATGCCATTAATTTGTTGGCATTTGGTCTTTTTTGGAACGGATATTGCTTATGTGTTTCAACATTTCGATGTGGTGGTGTCAGTTGGAATAAATGACCGAGGTTGGATTCTCTATTATTGTAATGCCTATTTGCATAAAAATGGAAATTTGAATGTTCATACGGAGCGGGAGGTGTATATAGATTGTAATTGGGGCTTAGATGTGCTTCCGTGGCATCTGCATTAGGCCTTTGTAGCAATGGAATGGCAGGTGGCTTCAAATTGTTTATGTTTGGAAATTGCAAATTTTCAGGAATTTCTTGATATTTGCTATTTTTCATGAGCGGTACTTGTATGCCATTTGGCTTGCCGACAATAACATCCGAATTTGTGCGTATTACATCGCCTGGGCTAATCGGTATACCACCATTTAGAAGTGGCGTCTGATAAGCATTATCGAATTGTATTTGTGCAGCACTGTGTATGCTTTGATCGATGTGAGTATCCTCATGATCTGTGTAATGTGGCGGTCTTATGTGCAGACTTTGTGCGCTATGTTTATTAGTGTAATTCGACAAGTTTCCGTCTAGCGGAATATTATTGGCGTATACCAATTCATGGAATGGTATATACAATGGCTCCGCGATGTGCTTATTTGAATTATCTGAAACAAGTGGTGCTTGTTTATTATTGTCAGTCGTAGTATTGTAATGTTTGCCTATAATGTTATTGTGTATTAAGTCAGCCATTGCATCAAACACAGGACGCAAATTGGTCAATGAGCTTATTATGTTATTTACAGCTTGAATGGGTACTCGTTGAGTGGATGGGGTGTTCATTGGAATTTTTTCTTCAGTTACAACAAACGAATCATTTAGTACTGGTGCGGGCGCAAAAACATTATTGATTTCAGAACCATCGGTATCGGGTTCCAATGAATTACCCACGTCATTAACCAAGTCTGTATAGGATTGTGTTAATAAAGCAGCAACATTTGGGCTGTGATGTTTATTTGCATCTATATTAATGCTCATGTGCGCATTTACTACTGAAGACGAACCAGAATTTGCCATATTATTGTCGCTATTGCTTTTATACCCATTGCTGTAACTGTAAGGCGCAGTATTGATGACTACTTTATTATTGATTTCTGTTGCGGATTTTTCGACACTCGTTGGTTTCGATTCAGCAATTGTTGATTTCATTACATTATGAACTTCAAAGGTACGATTGAAGTTTGAATTTTCTGTGGTATATTTGAGAAATTCCTTGTTGCAGCTCTGTGTTGTTGTACTTAGATAATTTGTTGGTGGGCTAGTACAGTTGTGATCAAAAGATTTTATCATGTGCTTATTTATTGTCGTGTATTTGATGGAATTTGCATATCTAAGCTGTGCTGGTGCGGACTTGGTAACTATAACTTGCGTTAATGTTCGATTAGTGATGAGAACTTTTTCAATAAATGCATCGCGTACTGTACGCGTGAATTTTATAAGACTGTAGTATGTATTTGTATTAAAGACATTTGCACTCTCTTCAGATGGCTGGATAAAATAATTAAGATCTTCTGGTGAAGTTAAGGTGTTCAAAATAGTATACGCTGTCGTAAATACCACGGAGTTGTCATCCGCAGACATTGTATCAAAGTACGAGTATGTCGTAGGAAATACACCGACCATTAACTTAGGTATCTAGTATGAAATTAAAATATGAAAAAAA